>WEKY01042894.1:5739-33514 GCA_013390045.1 Picathartes gymnocephalus
CTTGGAGTCTGTCCTCTTTTGTTTCCTGCTTTGTGTCCCTTCTGAAAACCATTACTAGTGAGGTGTTCTATTTTCCTCCATCTGTGTGGGTGGGGATATTGGATGTCTGTTTCTATCCCAGTGCTAATAGCTTTTTACTTCTTCACCCAAGTGGCTATCCAGACCAGTGTGTGCATTTGACAGAACATACCATTTGGCAAGTACTGCCATCCTCCTTTAGTCCATTTCTGTTTTGTAGAATTTCAAAAAGGCCAGTTGTACAGCACTGGCAAACACAATGGAAGTCTGGCTCTCCATTTTAGGACATGCCTGCATGCTTTGCCAGAAGGGCAAACAAATCCCACAGGCCTTTTACCTACACAGACACAATTATTCAGAAAACAGTGAATGACACAGGCAACAGAAAAAAATATCCCTTAAAAAGAAAAAAAAAAAGGTGGGGGGTGATTTCTGTTGAGTAAGCCTGCACACATCCTGGACCCTTACTCAGGCTGATAAAATGGGACATGGCAGGTATTAACCCGCAACATTCACCAGAGAATTTCGGGCACGCTCGTTTTTCAAGTGTCCTTCCGGCTATTGATTGTGACACTAAATGTACTTTCTTCAGACTTCTAGACTTCAGGTGATACAGTGCAACCCAGGATGTTACACATATCTGCAAGGATTGGCTCAAGTCCTAGGTAGTGATTTTATTACAGTATTTTTTCCTAAGAGCTTTGTATTTTGAGAGAGTACAAGACTCATAGCCCCTCCAAGCCTGTTGCACTAGTGTCTTTCATTCTTAGCCAGCACTAGGTGCCTGTAAGAGACAAGGACTTTCCCTCAAATTGACCATGTTTATCTCTTATTCTATACTTGTACTTTTTCCCTTTTAGTATTTAAGGAGGCAGCTGAAATACATGTTGGCCCATAAATCTCTCCCTCGGCCAAGGTACAATAATAGCACCAAAAATTGACCAATGTATCTTTGGGGCAGTGATGTTAGAGAATAGAGATAGGAAGCTGTTTTCCCAGCATGAGAACTTCTAGGATGAGAGAGAGGTAATAGTTGCTCTTACACAATATCAAGTCCTGTGGTTTGCAAAGTGAGTGGGATGTAAAAGAGACAGTACTTTGCTGCTCAGGGAATAGACTAGGAGAAGTGAACAGCAGGTAACCATGCTTCTAGCAGAGAAAGTGAGAACACTCTTTGGATTACTCATGCCATTGTGGGATGAAGAATAAAGAAACAGCTGGTAAGCTGTCAGGTTGATCTTACAGATATGTGAAATGTCTTCTCCTGGTACTTTAATAATGAGTTGTTTGGATGAAGGTATGGAGGCAGGGGAAGAGAAGACAAGGTGGTTGCACCTGCTATGAGACATTTTTTTCTCTCTTTTCAATGTAGATATATGTAAAAATGTCCATTTCCTTCTTATCCACTCCATTAAATTCATCCACAGCCATACTGTCTTCCAGTCCTAGTTTTTCATATAATAACTACATATAAATACTACATTGATCAGAATGTTTTAATTTAAGCTGTGTAAATGGTTAGATTGGTATATTCTGCAGACAAGAATGTAGATTGGTAGAGGACAGCCAAACACACAGTCATTTCAAACAGGTCTGGATTATGTATGGAGAACATAGATATAGAGATTTAGATTAGGGATACTTATGTGGCTTATTTATCCTCTCCTCTTGAATGCATTAATAAGAACCTGAAGATGTGTACTGCTGTGAAGAAAGGGTGTTTATTATTTGATTTATTCTTTCCTTCTTTCCTTTTTATTTGTTCTTTCTGATCTCAGAATTTTAAATCTACTCGTAGTGTGCAGAACTGAGAGGCATATGTGTGGCTCAGTGATTTCCTGTTAGTAATATGCTTCTGTTTTGCACTCTGAGATCATCTTGCTTGTGACACATTGACCTTATTTTATCCCAGCAGGGACAGATAGAAATGTAACGATCCTGCTCTGGTAAGGAATAAATTTTTAAACTCATGAGACTTCCACAAGTACAACTGCTTGGAGCAAGGGCAAGGTAAGGAAAAAACAGGAACCCCTTTGCCTTTTTCTCTTCTACCTTAGTTCTTAGCAGCCCCATGTCTACTTAAACTAGATCAGACCCAAGGTGAGTTTGCTGCCCTGTCTATGTGGTTTTTAGTCTAATTATGTCAGTAGGGAACTGTCAGGGTTTGAGGAGGAGTAATTTTTTTGTAGCTTACATTCCTTAAATTCTTTTTATGTTTCTCACATTTTCCATATTTAACCCATGGATATGCTGCCAAATCTTTGTAGGTTTTTTTCCTCCTATGTGTTCCACCCCTTTGTCAGATCATATTCTCTGCTTTGCAAGTTGTTACAAAACACTTAATGCAGCATGAATTCTGCCTCTGTTGTTTGCATCACCCACAAAGCCAAGCAGGCTGTTCTTTCGCCTTGCCTGGAATAGGGTCCCCTAAGAAATAAACAAACTTGTCTTGTGCTTTAAGCATCATTCCATCCCTGATGTAAGGCTGTGCATGGCTTTGGTTAATTTGAATCATCCATCCATCAGAGATGTCTCACAATCTGGAAAATTCAAGACTTCAGTCTGAGCAATGACTCCTTTTTAATCAAAAGGAAAAATAAAAGGAGGTTTAATATGTGCCTCACCTATGTACATCTTGACAAACTGCTATCAAGGGCAGAACTGGATTGCATTGCAATGTCATAGGTGTGAATATTATTCTTTGGACCAGTGGTTCATCTAATCAGCATCCATCTGGACATGTTGTAGGATTCAGGGTTACTGAGGCTACAGTGGCCTCTTCATGTGCCAAGATATATGTGGAAATATTTTTCAAAATCTGTCTCTTTAAGGGATATCACTTCTTTTTGGTCCCAGATTAATTTATGTTCTGTTGATGTTTGGTTTCTGACAAATTTTAATGTCAAAACTTGCCTGTATCAGAAAAACAGAACAACTGAGCTAAGGTTTCAGAAAAAGAAGAAAAAAAAAGCTATTCACAATAAATTCCCAAGTATTTGACATTTTCTGCCTGAGTGGTTTTGCTGTGTCCCTCATTTAGGATCTTCATCCCATGTTGTATCTCATGTTTAGACTTTGACAGGTTGAGATGCACACACAGGGGCCTTTTTTCTTGGTGCTTCCAGTTAATTTGGAACTTGGCAGTACACATGCAGTTATTAGTTATTTTCAGCATGCATTTCTTTGCATCTCTCAACAGTAAATTCAATTTGCCACTGCATACACTATTTTCGTACATTCTACTAAGAAATAAGTTAATTTTGTGCCAGCTGCAGATTTGTTTCTTTGTTATTTACATCCTTTTCCACAACACTGACAACTAGGTGAGATGGGGCTGCTTAAGCAGAGTGCCTGCATTGTTTTCTTTATCATACTGAAAAAAAACCCCACAGTTTTGATCCTGGTTTCTTTTTGCTGTGTTTTTATCATTTTTTATCTTTTACAGCACTTTTCCTCCTGTTATGATGTTTATAGGGTTTTTTTGGTAAAGTGCCCTTTTAAAAGGCCTTTTGAAATTCTGTCTGACACCTGTTTTCTTTTATCTGGTGTTTTGTTACTTCTTTGTAGATCCAAAGAGTCCTAGTATATTTGATTGCTTATAGAAAGAATATTGGACTTAAATTGTCGTTTGCACGTGTCTCATTGTCACAAGCATCGTAACTATTGAAAAAAAACCCAACAACCAAAAAACCCCAACAACAACAACAAAACAAACAAAAAGCAACAAAAACAAAACAAACACCACCACCGCCCCCANATCTCCCCATTGCATGTAAAGCCATCTGCCAAAAAAACAAAAAAAACCCCAAACAAACAAAACCCAAAGATGTCTGTGTTACCTTCCAGTAGTGTAGTGGCTGTACTCTATAGGATAGTGTATGAATAGTTGCATAATTTTCTACCAAATCAACTTTGCTTGTAACTACTGAGTAAATGTTTGAAAGATCACCACAGTTTGTATGTTAACTGTGTATGTGTCTTTCAGTAGGTACTGCAGCTCTTCACAACTATTTACAAAGTAAACTGCACAAAACTGCCATTAAATGGTAGCATAGCATTACCACTGTTGTGGTATGAATAGGGAAAATCCAGACCTGATATCATCCATTTTCCACCTTTTTTGCTCCAATGCAGTACCTCTGTGTGAAGTTCAGACTGAAGATAAAGTTTCTTTTCAAGTTACCATTTTCAGAATCAAATCTTAGTGGAAATCCTTGTGATTAGGTTATGGCTCTAGAGGTTTAAAATCATCTGGAGAGTCATTAAGACCTAAGTTGATTGCATTCAGAGAGCAGGGAGTGTGCATGCCCCTCATCAGCAGTGACAGTGGGAGACTTGAGTGGCTTCTCAAAAAATGAATTAGGGCTCTCTTCTGACAGTGCTCTGAAATCCTCAAGGCTAAACCAGATCCTTCTTCCCACTTCTTGTGATGTACAAATCCTTGCAATTTTCAAAGATACAAAGTTTCTTTTTTTTTTTTTTTTGATGGAGATACGGGAGTGAAGTAAGTGGCAAATGAATTAAGGAATGATGCACTACCAAATAGTAACTAAATACTGCAGGGAAAATGAGTGAGACCTTGAAGTTGTAGACCATAGTGTGGAATGATTTATGCTCAAAATTTCACTCAGCACTTGACTAATACTGAATTGTAAGCATTGTTCCCACTATTGATTTGGAGAGGGGTCTGGATATACCTGTTCTGTCAACAAAAGGGAAAGATAAATCAGCAAAATATTCTGAATTCTTTCATCAAATTTCATGTAAATGGGAGGTGAAACGTCAGTATTGACAAACATTGTTTCTTTATGGCCACCGAAGCTGTTTGATCCCTAAAAGTTTGTTTGGCTAGGAGTCTAGCTGAACCATAGCATCCATCTGGATTTTAAAATACATGGTGAACATAAAGCAGGAAGAGATTTTAGAGAGAATTTCTAGTCAGACCACAGCTACCACACAAGAACCCATAAAGTATCCAGGAAGCTGGAAGTAAAAATGCAAAATTAAGAATGAATTGTATGCCCAAGATACTTTCGCTTAACTTTAGAGATGAGAAAAAGCAGAAGTCCCAGAACTCTGGTAAAAAGATCTGACTAGGCAGATCAGATTGGGCAAGAGTCCTATTTTTTTTTCTATTATTATTTTTCCATCCTTTCCAGCCATAAAGGCCTTGTTTGTAAGACCTACTATGTTTATCACTGGTAGCAACAGTAAATGGATAAAGACAGGCAAGATAATGACTGATCTCTGAAATGGCTCATTTTGTTAACTAAATTACAGGTTGTCCTGTGGACAGAGACAGCTGGCAGGCAGTGTTGCCCAAGCACCAACCCTCACAGAAAGTGAAATATGTATTTGCCTTTCATTAGTGCACACGGTATCATTATCACCATTGCCATTGTGACAAATGTGATGATTACGTGTGTCCCCTGGGAACAGCTGCAGACAGGAGGGGTGGGTTGTGCAGTGGAACAAGCTATCCTGCTATCATGAACGGTTCAGCCTGCAAACAAATCAGTAAATATTTCAGTAAGAGGTCAGACAATACTTGGGTGAGGTCTGCATTTGTCTAGACTTCTCCCATTTTGGGATCTCTGAGCAGTCTATACCCACTTAATAAAAGTGTTGTTCTCATTTGAAAAAGAAAGAAAGAGGGGGAAAATAGCTGTTATGCTTCCTGCAAGTTACACAGCAAGTCCCTTCCAGCGTAAGGGGTGGGATTAAGATCTTCTGACCTGAAGCTCTTCAATTGATTTATTAAACCATGACTTCCCTCTCAAAAACAAATGACTTCCAGTCACTGGACTAAATGCTCTGCCAGCTATCCTTCTTCACCTGGTGAGCAGTGATATGCTACTGGTGTTTCCAGAATGAATCCAGTGAGAATTTTCTCTTACTCTGTAATAAATTCTGTGAACATGAGGAAAGCTGTTTACTTGTCTTAGTGGTTAACGCTTTTCTCTTGTAATGATGAAGGGTAAAGGAGCTTCTTCTCATCATGTATGAGATATGATGAGTATGCTAAATTTTGAAAAATCAGATTAAAAATTTACTGCTTGTGGAAACAGGACCCAAATCCTTGACAAAAACTTTTAAGAGCTCCTGTATTCAGAATGATAATTTTGAACACAGAACAATTATCAGTGTGTTCCAGATGGAAATTTCTTGGCCAGTAACTTTACCAAGCAAAACCAATGCAAGGAGGGGAAGTAGCTCCTTGCTTGGACTCGTGCAAAATTTTTTCCCTAAGCACTATCAGTTCGCTTTATATTCTGGAGTACAAGAGTCTTTATTTCTTGGTTTCTTGAAAATAAAATTGCATCCTTAGAAAGTTTTGTTATCTCTATCAACTCCTAATGCAATGGTCTCAAAAATACTTTATAGCAAAAATGTGACTACATTATGAACTAGTGTTGTGTTAAAAAAGAAAAGAAATGGACAGCATAGTTTCATTAGTTATCAATCAGAAAAGATGAATCAAAGTGCTTGACTTAACTTCTCGGTTTCATACATTATTTTGTATATCTCTTTCACATTTTTAGCTTTCCTAGTTTGAAGTACTTTGAGTTTTTTAAGACTTTCCTATTATAAAAGTCTCTGTATAGAACTACTAAGTTTAATTTCTAATTCAGATCTAAGTAATCCTCTTGAAACTGTAGGATTATGTTACATGATAACAATGTTGTATCATGTTGCAATCTGGTTAAACTTCCATAAGCAAAGTAGGTCGTTTGCTGCCTAAGTTGTTGCTGGCATAGGTAAGTTTTCTCTTGATCATGCTGGAAGGATAATCAGTATTAATACTTCAGCAGCCAACAGAAAAGGAGCTTGCAGAACTGCCCTTCTGCAGCTAGGAGAAAAGGTCCACCTGTATCTGTGCAGAAGCTCGAGTGTTTTGTGTGGACAGCAGCTGCTGGACTGGTACGTGCGGGTGACTCGTGGGAGCTGAGCCATCCTGAGGTCAGCTGCACACACAGCCTGCCTAGCCCTAAAACTGCTCTGGACCTATGAGCATTGTGGTGGTTCAGGCTAGCTGAAAGGGCCCTTCTGTCATGCTGCTCTGCTAATCTGTTTCTATGTCTTATTTTCCATTTAACAGTAGAATTAACCAAGTGAAAACCAATACCCATCTTCAGAGCTTAGCTATTAGCTTAATTAAAAAGAAAATATTTAATGTCACATTGTTAAATTGCTCAAATGTAACTAACTGTAACTTTGAAATACTATTTAAAACGTCGTTAATTCAGCATTTGAGAAAGTTGCTGATTTAACAATCCAGGAAACTCAGCTCTGATCACAAGCACTGTACCTTTAGTAACATGAGTCATTGCATCTGTTCTCTTTTTCAGCTATCTCAGACATCTAGTAGAGACACTGACCTGTGCTAGCAGTAGTATTTTGGTACACAGTGTTGATGCTTTTGTGGGTCTGCTTCCTCCTTAATTTCCCCCATTTTTTCCTTTTCATAGTTTTGTGAGAGGCTCTTCAGGAAGGAGCAATTCAGATCGTTGTTCCAACCTTGGTATACAAGACAAAAAGCACTATATCTTATAAGTGACATACACAAATGGAACTGCAGACTGTTCTCAAAATTGCTTGTTACATAAACCTGTAGTCAAAAGAGGGAAATGTTCTGAGATGTTAGTGGTCAAGACCTGGTATTGTGGCTTACATTGTTTCTGGAAAGTGACTGATCTGGGTATACTAGGGCTGTTTGAGTTGGACAGAAAATAGTTCATCTTTTTGACAATGAAAGGTAGAAATTTTTGATTTGTATTCAGCTACCAAGTGTGGCAGGGTTAAGTGCAGGTTCCATTTGTGTGTCAATGCAATGATAGAAAAGTGGCTTTTGGAAATAAACCACAGGCAAATCTCAGAAAATAATGCAGTATACCTAATCTACCACTGCTAACAGGGTTAAGAAGACTCAGAGGATCAATTTAAAGAAACAGTTTTCAAGCCAAATGTATTTCTGGGTAAACAACACTGAAGTCTAAGGAATGCTGCCAGGATTAAACAATGCCCTTAATTTCTAGTTAGCAGTTGATCTCAATCCACATGGGTAATAAAAGAAGGTGCCAAATCTTCTGTAGCTGTTTGGTAGTCTCCAGCAAATGAGTTAGTCTCAGCCTAACTGAAAAATTGCAAATCCCAAAAAAAGTCAGGTTTTAGTATGCACCCAGAATAATTTAGAACTCCTTGCTGTCCATCTGTCCTGAAAACCTTAAAATGAGAGTGTTGTAGGGTTTGAATCTCACTCCTTTTCTTGGAGTCCTCTCAGAAGGTGCACTGGCTAGTGAGGATGGCAGGTAGGGAGTTTTCATTGCTGTTTGTTGCATACAGTTGGATGTTTAAATTAAAGAAAAGTGACTAATTAAGTATTGTATCTTGCATGTCTATAAAGTTATCCAGAAAAATTGGGAGACACTTGGCACAGCTACCTCTCTATTGCTTTGATCAAAATTGAGACATAGATGCTGGGTTTTTTTCATTTCCCTTACCTTTTTTTTTTTCTTTTCTTTCTTAAGTGCAGCTCTTGCTATTAACCTTTCTCGCAAAAACAGTAAAGCCTCTTTCATGCTTCCTTCCCATTTCAGATCATTCTGTTGGAGAAGTGTTTGTTAGAAAAGATGGCAAGGCTTTCATGTTCTTTTTTTTCTTGAAACCATCTACGTAGTTTCACAAAGAAGGAAGGAAATATAGCCCTGAAGGCTGGGGGAAGTGCATGTCTCCAATGCCACCCTGAAGGCTGCAGAGTTGTTAGCCACTGACTGTGATACTGAACCCACTACTTTAGGATTGCATCTTTGTTTAATATGCAGCATTAAAAACAAAATCACCTCCAAACAATCCAAGATGTAGTCACCTGAAAGAAGAAAGTGCATCATCATAAAAGTGAATTGATAACTGCATTTTAAAAAGCACCAAACCAATAGAAGATTCAAAGAACTTTGCTTGAGGAAGTCATATTAAACAAACTTTCCCTTGCCACCATGTAGCACATGCTTCAATATCAAGAGTCCTTATTAAAAGGACTGCAGTGTTATCTCCCTTGATAGTAATTCTTCTTATTGTTCCCTTGAGATAAGGCTTCCCAAAGTTTGGCAGGGAGCTTAAGGAAGGCCAACCTCTTTAGCAAGACACACAACCACACTGAATAAATATAGGATACAAAATCAGAAGATTATGATGTGTCTTTTTGAAGATAATAATAGGTTGCATGAGCTACCAGTTTGAAGTGGTTATGCTCTGCTTGTAATTTCAATTTGAGAAACCCACATATTTCATTGTCTAGGAAAGATGAAAATAAATTATAAATATCATAAAGCAAGATTTTAACTGGACACATTTTTAGAGTTTGAATACTTTCCACTGAATATAATGTTGCTGTTTGTATTAGAAAATTGTGTCTTCAGATAAAATAAATATCTGAAGTTTAGGCTTATAAATGGTAAGAACATTTCTGCTTTATCTCATTTTGTCATCTTTTCTGCTTCCTTTTTTTCTTCAAAGGAAAAGAGAGGATGAAAATACAGACCAAATGCAAGAATAAGTAATATATCTAGAAATTAAAATTCTAGCAAATTTTGGGTAATTAAATAAAACCATTGTAATTATTTTATTACATTTTCATTTTATTATGGAAAATCTGAGAAGTTTTTAAACCATCATGGGGTGGAATTTTTTTAATCTTTGATACTTTGTTTTTAAATAAACCTGAAATTTTGAACCAGTTGTGCTCCCCGAAGTATTCTGGCCATTCATTGATGGTCTCTTTTCCCACACTGGGACAATTCTGCTAGTGTTTGAGGCTCATTAATGAGAAGCTGTGCAAACCCTTCTGAAACTTTTAGAACCCTGACGCAGGAATCTGATATGCATTCAGGCTGGCGTTTGTACCCATCTATTTAGGGAGGCTGTAATTAGGTTAACTTGTGTTCTGGTGTGAAAAAAGGCCATCATGATTTTATGATACAGAACTGCAAACTGGTTTTTTTATCCATCCCTCAAGTGCTAGCATAGGTTATCTTTGCATGCAGACTAGTGTTGCATGAATTCCCTGGAGCTTCTTCCACTTATGTTGTGTACATAATTCTTCTTTGATACAAGAGCATGAATGGTGTTTGGTGGATCAGCATAAATTTCATATTACTAATTCCAAAACAACTATATCCATTTTCTGAAGGAGTGTCTTCGATTATTAATATTGTAATGAAGTACAAAGCAATTTGAGGATAGTGAATTTATTCAGAGGAGCAGTGGGATTCCATAGAGATGAACAGGACCATTGCAAAAAGCAGATATATGCTATTTTGTTGTATTTTCTCATCTTCTTCTTATTGTAATATGACTAAATATAGAACACATGATAGCTGCAAACACAAGGAATCCACGCCAGCATTCTTTCTTTTTTGTTCTTGAAGTGCTCCCACATGCATACACATATTGTCTGCTTTGATTTCTTGGTATTTTCTTTTAGCCTGACAAGGCTGTGTCACTAGCATTGTCCACCAATTGGCAAAATAATCTTTTGAATCTTGAAGATGTGTATGGTCCTCCGGAGCTTTTTTTTTTTTTTTTGCTTGTGAAAGCCTGTGTTCTTATAATAAATGGCTCTGCTTTAAATACTGTATAATTTCCGATTAGTATATAAAATACTATGAGGGTAGCAAGGGACTGGAACAGGTTGCCTAATGAAATGGTGGCTGCCCCTTCCCTGGAAGTGTTCAAGGTTGGATGGGGCTTGGAGCAACTTGGTCTACTGGAAGGTGCCCCTGCCCATGGCAGGGGAGGATGGAAATAGATGATCTCTAAGATCTCTTCCAATCTAAATCATTCTGTTATTCGCTATACTATTTTTAAACTGACAACACTAAAGTTTCTACTGAACTGGCTGGTAGTTTCTCTTTAAGAAGTTCTTGAAGGCCATAGTCTATCCATAGCACAGGTATAGCAGAGACATGGAAAGGATGTGAGTCCTCTTCACACTATCATGCATGGACATAAAGCAGAGCCATCAACAGGATTGAGAAAGTAGGTAGTTTTCAATGATCTAGTCAACAGTTGCTTGTCAAGAAGGTTAACTAAAACCAGCTTCTCCTCTTTTAATATAAACATTCAGAAAATATATGACAAAGTATCTGGTGAAATCATTCTGAGATTTTACTAGACTACAGAGAAAGCCCTTCTATTTAAAGTGTAGTTGTGTCCCCTTAAATGAAAAGGATGAAAGGAGGAATGAAACAGGGAATATATTGGGAGAACAAACAAGTCCAAACTTTGTAATGACAAAGAGAACGATGTGCGCTGAAAGGTTATCCAGGATTAGTGTTCAGACCAGTCAGAACAAAAAAAAAATAAAAAGGCTATAAACTTTTAAGCCCATAGGAAACTGGGGCACAGCTAGTGCAAAAGACCTTGGCTTCAGTGCAGCAGTGGCCGGGTGACAGTGTGATGTGCAGGGTATCCTGTTACACCCCAGGGCCCTAAGTGCTGCATTCCTGTGGGCCTTACCACTGAAGCTGCAGTGAGAGACTCTAGGGACAGCTGCTGATCTCCATCACCTTTTGCTTCTGTGTACAAAGTGCCCCAATGACTGTTTTCTAAAGCACTATTAAGGTTTTCAAGGAACAAGCAGAATTCACAGATTTTGATGAGATTTTCACCCTGGCCAACTTTACTAAGTGACCACGACTGCCTGGCTGCATCTGCCGCAATGACTGTTGACACCAGCCCCTTTCAAGCTAAGGCTTCTTGGCTCCCTCTCTGCAGGCAGAGCTAAAAGGCCAGCTCTAGGAATGGAGGTGGGAGCCTATAGAACTAGGTGTGGTATAGAGGTGCAGAAATCAGGAAGGTCATCAACAGTTTGGTCTGTCAGACTGGCTTGCTAGCCACCATGCTGCCTTGGATTTAATTCCTTTTATCAGAAGTCTGCTGTATCTGCCTTCCAAGCCCAAACTCCCATGCCGTATGCTGCCAGTACTGTCCTCCATCTGCCTGAAGACACAGACAACAGCTGTAATCATTGGCCACAGACATCCATCACCCTTATTGCTCCTTCAGTTTGTATTTTACAAGATCAGCCTGTTGCAAATTTATTGTCAGATGGCTAAATCATGTAGGAAGAAGAGAATATGGAGAGTTGGGGCTATAGTCATATAATTGCAAAAAGATAAGGTACATCTTACTCTTATTTCCCCTAAACAAAATGGCAACCCTTTAAAATTTAATTTTTAAAGGCTATGTTATTTTGTGCTGAACATACAGTGTCAAGCTAAATCCATTTTCAGATCTGGGTCCTCTGTAGGGCTTTCTCCTGAATAGAAATGTCAGTTTGACCTACTAATTTCAGCAGGCTGCTGACAAAATAATGAATGAACAGAGGAACTCTGTTCTTGCACTTGGGTAATATTTACTGAGTGTTGCTAAATCACAAAGTGCTGTACAAAAACAAGAACATTTTTCCTTCCAGTATGTAAGCATAAACTGTATAGTCTAAATCACAACAGTCCTGTATCTCTAAATTCCTTTGGCTGCTCCAGTTTATTCACAAAAATTCTTCTTTGATCAAGGAATGGACATGTTAGGGCTGTTTTTGTACTGGTCTTACATCCCATACCCTGAGCTTCCATTACCTTGGTGTTCCTAATAGTAGCTACAATAATTTCTCAATAAAGGGTTGTCTCTAAAGGTGGTCTTGGTCCCTTCATGGAGGCCTGATGAAACATAGCTTCTTCCTATGGAAGCTAATGTGAATAAGTGAGTGGCCGCAGGGACAGGGGAGGCTGAGTAATGGAATACATCCTTATTCTGAGTTCTTTTGTGTTTCTCTCCTACTGATTTTAAAGCATTCTAGAACCATGAGGACACTCATCTTCTAAGGGCTGCTGATATTACAGTAGGATTAAGATATCAGCATAGTCCTAAAACAGGAGTTTCCTTTGATGTGTTGGATGTCCTTTTACATCTCATAACATTTTTTCTAGAAAGTGCAGAGAAGAAGGTGTCAGGAAAACGTATGGAAGCTGAAATTGTGACATTAACCTTCTCCTTACTCACTACTCCTTCCCACACCTACTATGCAAAAAATCAGTTCTGGAAGTGTTTCAGCTTTCTTTGTGACATCCATTCCAAAAAATCAAGTTTCCATTTGAAATCAGCAGTTCTGTTTTAACTAACATAGTACAAACTTGGCAAGGGGCTCAGCTGATACCACTTTGCCAAACAATAAGCAAATTCTGCAACACAAAATGAATATGCAAATAGCCAAGTTGTATTTTTTTCCCAGCAGCCTATCTTGATTTAATAAAATTCTCATCTTTGTAGGAAAAGTCAGTCTTGATGTGAGGCGCTATTTCCAACAAGTTTCAGGTGCAGCCTTTTGACCTATTTAGTAGTTAGTGCATCCTATGTGTGTGTAAAACATGGGTGTTTGAAGTGCTCCTTGGTAGCAAAGTTAAGGTAATGTAAATTGCTAAGTAGTAGCTTAAGGATTAAAGGACATTTCAATTATTTGCTCTGTTCCTGTAACTTGTAGTTCCTGCAAAATTTTGTCAAGTCATTTATCTTTGTCTCTGCTTTCCATCATGCAGATGGTACTGGTGGCCTCCTTTGTGAGCTCTGTCTTCAACCCACTAGGTTCTCCTCTTCTCTTTTTCCATCTCTGTCTAATATATATTCAACTATTTCTTACCTAGCAGTGCTCTGTCATACAATCTGTAGAGTATTAAATTATTTTGAGTAATTAGAGTATTTTCATTAGAAATGTTTCCTATACTGCAGTGTTCATGTATTTTTAATGTTTTGCTTCCAATAAAAATCTTCGGAAACCTCTTTGATTCAGGATTAGAAAGGCCCTCAGCTGGAGTCCAGCTACATCTCAAAAGCCACATTATACTAACTTTAAAAAAAAAATCTGCCATTTTACAAAAACAAGCTTTGAAAAACTAGAAATAAGCTGTTATTGAATCCAGGTACTGTTTATGTTTGCAAATCCTCACATTTCCCTCTTTTTCTTGTTGGATTGGAGAGACCTATTGAACCTTAGCTCAAACTTCTTACTTGTCTGGCAAAGAAGAGTACTTTGGTTACAATAGGCTGTTAATATTATACAGTTCGTGGAATCTGTTTTGTAGATTTCAAAAGGAATGTAGAACATAGGCCTTGAATGCATTAAATTCTATTTGAATTCTGTAAAGAAAACACTAAGAAAGGGAAGTGCAGCAGTATATAGTGCGTAGTCATATAATACCTTTAAATACATATAATTTATTTGTCCTGGTTTAGGGTAAATCTGGGAGGAAACCTCTGAAGGGGTCCCTCCAGAAAAGCAGATCCAAGCCACCCCTCCCCCCAGCTGGTTTGAGAAATAGATTTCCTTGGAGAAAAGTGGCAAAAACTATTTATTTAACAAACAAAACACCCACAAACATAAAGAATGAACAGTATTACACAATAAAACCTCTTGCCATTCTGAAGAGATGGCAAATTCAGAAAGTCTTTTCCGTGGGCATGTCCTCGGTTTTTCTCTCAGTCTCTCCAAGGCCTAAGTTTCTCTCTGTCTCCGAGGCTCGGGCCCGGCGTCCCGGCTGCAGTGCCGCTTGGCGGGGGAGTGGGGCCCCCGGGTGATGGTCCTGGTGTCCCCGCCGGATCGAGCAATAGCAGAACAGTCCCAGAAACTTTGGCCTCAGCTAATTAACAAGAAAAACCAACCAAAAAGCAAAAAAATGAAAAAGAAGTCTCCGCTGTTCATGCAGACAACACAGAGTCCAGGAGAAGGAAGAAGAGATGCTTTAAGCTGAAGGGCTTTTGTGAAGCCATGATAATGGACTAAAATTCCTTGTAAACTCATGAATGAATTTGGGGGGATGTAACAGTCTAACTTGACTTCCACCAGCATATCTTGATGAGATCAACCCAGCAATGGAAACAGATTCTGCCCCCACATGTGTTGATGGGATTAATGTGCACTGCACACCAGTGTCGACCAAGGCCTCTGATAATCCAGACAAGGTGTTCAATTGCTTGATGCCCTCTGTCTCTGCAGCTGCTATCCAAATGCCCACCTGAGTCCCTAGTATACAGTGCTTAGTTATATAATACCTTTAAATACATATTTTTGGACCACTCTGAAACCCTAGTATATTCTTTATGATTAAAAGAAAGAGTTTGCAAAAAAAATGTACTCTAGGCAAAACCAAGTTTAAATAGATTAATTCTGTCCAAAGCCACTTGCACTTCTGTCGCTATTGCACTTGAGTTAATTGGATGGTGGCAAGTTGGTATTTGGGATCACCTTTCCTGTCAGAATGCAGTGTCCTCTTTTAATGCCATCTTCTTGACAAGTGCTCACTTTTCTGTGGGTTATGGGTCGAGACAGACAGCTCTGATTGCTATTACTGAGTAATATATGCTATGCCTTCAGCTCACTGACAGCTCACAATTGTACCAATGCTTTTGATAAGGAAGCCTAGTAGTTAAGGTATATGGTTTATTCCACATGGCCTGTAAGTATCAGATCTTTAATTCCATATTTTGTGTATGTGTTGGGTTTGCATGTCAGGGTTTTGGTATGGGGGGCTACATAGGTGCTTTCTGTGAGAAGTTGTCAGAAGCTTCCCCCATGTCTGACAGAGCTAATGCCAGCCAACTCCAAGACTAGGACCTGCTTCTGGCCAAGGTCATCCATCACAGTGTATAACCTCTCTGAAAATATAGTTAAAAAGAGGGAAAAAGTTGCTAAGCAGGAGCAATAGCAGTGGGATAAAGCCTGTGGTGAAGCCCACGGTGAGACAGGCAGCAGGGAGAGAGTAGAGAGTTCGAGAGTAAAGTTAAGTCCTGGAAGAAGGGAGAGTCAAGGAGAAGGTGTTTTTAAGATTTATTTCTCATTACCCTACTCTGATTTGATTGGCAATAAATTAAACTAATTTCCCTAAGTTGAGACTGTTTTACTGGTGACAGCAACTCATGAGAGATCTCTCCATGCCCTTATCTCTTCTCCTTGTCCAGCTGAGTGATAGAGAGGCTTTGGTGAGGTATCTGGTGTCCAGCGAGGTTCAAACCACCAAAGTGACTGCCACTTTAGCTTCTGCCAGCACAAATTGTTGCCACATTAACCAGTGGGTGGAAACCCCAGGGGAGATGTTGTGAGATGGATGGGCTATTTTCTCCTGGAAGTCCTCTGCCTTGGAACTAGTCCCTTGTTCTTGTGCCCTACTAAAATCTGACTTGCTACTGCAGTCATTTCTTTATGGAGTGAATGTGACATTTTAGCAGCTGGTCATGTTTTTGTCTGAAGAGAGAGTTGCAGAGCAGCTCTTAGAAAGGTAAAGGCCTGCTTTTAATCAGCCAACTTCTGTAATGCCTGAAGAGTGCAGGAGCTTGAGCATACTTTGAGTTTGAAATGCAGCACACAATATGCATTGGCTCCCTTCTCTGGAAAAACTGAAGCTGGTGTCAACATTCAGAATGGTTCCTGTTTCTGACCTAGTGCAGAATCATATCTACAAGGTAGAATTGCACAAAACTCTCCAGGATATGCTGTTTATATTTTCAGAAGGCACTGTCAGAATATGTAATCCTAATTATAGTTGGAGTTCATACCATCAGATAGGGCGTATTTTTATGAGTATTTTAATCTCTGAGAACAAATTAGCCATCTGAATAATATATTTGCTAGTGAACCAATAGACAGGTATCACCTTTTTAGTTTGTTTTGCATTCTCTTTCCCTAGGAAGTGCCCCTTTTCAGCATGCTGCTAATTTCTGTTTCTTTACTTGCAGTATGATATCCCTGAATGAGTGGGGTTTAGCAGCCTTGTGGCTGGAATTTCACCAGCTGTGTAATAACAATTGCTTTTTGCAAACTGTGTGTCCTAAACACACCTACATGTGTTTCTTTAAACATTTTACTGCCTGTTAATTGCCTGGCAGTGTATTGGTGCTATCCTAGGTAATGGGAAAAAAGATTTAATTGGGCACACCGTCCTAGGCACTGAATGGCATGGAAGGAAGCCTCCCTTTTAAGACTGCTGAATCTCACTGATTACTAGGCTTGGCAGGTGTCAGATATAAGAGCAACTAGATGTGCCGCAGCATTCCCCAGATTTTGGGGAAATGGGTTTAGGGTGAGCTTAGTACAAGCCTCATCCTGGTAATGATGATGCTGTAAATCAGAATACTCTGCTTGATGTTAATTAACTGTACTGGAACAACATCTGGAGGCCCCACTGGATACCAGTGCTCCACTGGGACAGATAACATACAAATATACTGTTTGATAAGCCTTTTGATAATGTGACTTCACATTATAAAAAGGCAAACTGGAGTGAGAGAAATTAAAGTGGCTTCTTCAAGGTACAGCAGAGCAGCAGTAAAAGCAAAAATCTCTTCTCTCAACCCTGTACTCTATCTAACTAGTCTTTAATACCTCTGTGAGCAAGTTAAAAGTTCAAGGTCTCAGCCTGTACTAATGGTATCACCTTACATAAAATATGTAAACTTCGGGTGCAAAATTAATTCCCTAGTGTAATTCTGCTGATACTATGTATTAATGTTACCTAAACTGTTTCAATGATGTGTGAAGCTCTTATCTGATGCAGGGTATCTAGGCTGAAATAAACAAGCAGTTTCTATATTTCATGTCTTTTGTTGGTGAAAATATCTTGTGTGTGTTGTACATAATGAGTCACTCCTGATCCTGGTAGAACTGTCACAGAATTGAGCTTCTTGTCCATTTCTTTACTTGTCTTCAGGGTAGTTTTGTTTATAAAAAAGCTTTTATTAGACAAAAGCCAAAGATTGCAAGAGGGGGAGAAGGTGATTAGGTAAAATTAAAGCAACAGAATGGCAATTTCACATCCCACTGGTAACTCTATTTCTGTAATATTGCAAAGGTGTTTGGTGAAAGTGTATTGCTGTGCTACAATTTCTTGTAGTATGGGCCATTAAAGAAGTATTATATTACCATCTGTGTCCCACATAAACATTCAACTGACAAAAAATGAAGGGCAATTTGGAAAATATGTTAAACTCTTAACAAGGAAACAAGGTATAAATTTTACTTTAGCCAAATAATGTAGCATGTCTCCCACCAAAGGGTAGAGATCATCTTTCAATACAAGGAACACTCCCAGAGAGCACGCCTGAATTAGACTCTTGATCATGGCAAATAAGCCTCAAATGTGAGCCCCCATGGTAAGATTGTGTAATTTCTGTAAGCTAAAGTTAAAAATTTCTGTGTCACCACTTGAAAAAAATTATGAGTAAACTGAAGGAGTTTCAGGGCCATGGGGAAGTTTAAATGAAAGATTGGAAAACCTTCTTTTAAGCAAGAAACTCAGAGAGTTGAGTGGTTTTCTCTTGCACTCTGTAAAGCAGAGAGAGTTTGCAGTCACGGAAAGATGAAGCTGGAACCCTAAGTCATCTGCTTTAGCATTTTGTTGCTCTGAGAATGGACTAAAGGCAGCAACCAAGCTATGGCAGGTGTTTCTAAGGTTTTCTTAAACCTTCAATGGAAAAGATGAGATTCTCATTAATATTTCCCAATTTTTTTGTTTCACCACTCCTTACAATGAACAAGAATCAGTAACAACCTTCAAGATGATTTTGGCTTGATCACAGACTTACAAGTCATTTATGGCGGTATGATGCTAGATGGTGTTTCAATATAGGCAGTAACAGTTAAAAAAAACAATAATGATCTTTTCAGGAAGAGGTGAGCACAAGGTTATATTCATATTGCTGTATTCAGTGGCTCTTGATTCTTCCATGAATTTGGTACTTTTTTTGCTTAAACACAATTCTCAAATGCTTTTCTTATATATTTGTAGTTCTTTGAGTTATAAAGAAATAGTGCTGAATCATTGCTTTATTACTATATACACAGTTTCAAGTGTACTACTTTTTTGGACCATTTTATATCTCCTCTTCTTCTTTTTGAGATGGCCTATAAAGATCTGTGTACTGTAGTCAAGAATTTAAGTCAAAGGTCCACCCTTAACTTATAATAGAGGTTTTCCTTTTGTACTCTGTTCCTTTTCATTATAATTCTTGAATTCCACTTGCCTTTTTGACCATGTTCAACAGTAGGCCAATCTCATCAAAGTAGCAACTGTAATGAATCCAAGGCTTCTTTCCTCAGCTGCAAATCACAAATAAGTGCTGCTCTAAAATATATCCTGTAGTGTAAAAAAGAATCAATTCAGACAAGATATATGACCTCCTATAAAATTTTAGAGGCGAATAGATTATAACAATTGTCCTTTTTAGCCTTATAAATTATGTATCTGAGAACTGCTGCTTTTAAAAACCATGCCCCCAAAGGGTAATAATTTCTATTTATTTTATCCTGTGTGTGTGTGATTCTTTCTTATAAATAGGTTTGTAACTGGCATTGAATAGATCTGGTTGAGCACCTTAAAGAAGCAGTAACAATATATAACAAAAAATTACCTACTGCTCCTTATAACACCCTTAAAAATCAAACAAAATTAGCTGACCTGTGTACTTCCATTCCCCTTAACAACATTTTTTTCTTGTTTAAAGATAACTGTAAGGTGTTGGCACCTAGTCAGGTGTCTGACTTCCTAGTCAGGTGAGCTTCAGTGCCTGTCATTTCCCTCAGAGCATTTGCTGTTTTTGTTGATTATCATATTTGCCAGGGTGGCATATTGATTCCTGAGCATGCTTCCCCTGCTGCCACTGTTTGGATAAAGTCAGACTTCATTCAGTAAACTCTCCCTTTACCCAGCCCTAGAGTTTTTTACATATTGAATCCTGATTTCAGACTTACCTCTCAGAGATATTAAAAACAGTACTAAATATGGCCAGCCAGAGAGGAGTAGAACTAACTGCCTTATACTCTGTGCTGAATATAGGTTCTAATACTTCCCCTTCTTAAATCCATTGATACACGCATACCAGAAAGATCTGTCCAGCCATGCGTTCAGTTCTAGCTGCAGCCCAGAAGGGTCCTCTAGGGACAGTGCTGGTTTTTTACTACCTTCCTAATCAGCAAAGAACTTTCTGAGTTTCTGTTTACAGTGAAAGTTCACATAAAGTGATTTGTAGTTGTAGTAACAAATGAGTGTCCTCTGTGGAACATGCATCTATACCTTTGGTTCTCCGGGATAACTCACAACATTTAGCACTGTTGCGCAAAGCCCCCTAAACCACAGAGTGTGAGTGGTCCTTCAGCAGGGCTAACATTCAGAATCAAATTTGAGGCAAAGCAAAAATAAAAAACAACCAGGCAAACAAAGCCCTGAAGGAAATTAAGCAAAGGAAGTCTTAAAGAGCAAAGTGAAAACAAAGGGAGAGAAATAAAAGTTCAATCTCTTTTTAGAAACACACTGCCAGTGTGAGGAGCCTAAGCAGAAGCAAGCCATTCCAAGAAGAGCAGTTCTCAGGGTAATAAACAGACAAAGCAATTTTCCTGAATTTAGAGGGTAGTGCAGTTGAAGTGTATGTGTGTGGCATTTGTGAGGGGGGATAGGGAAAGTTTACTAAACCTTCTTACAGCATGAAATGGTTTGTTGTATTACTAAAAGAGCTTGTATTAATTTCAAATGAGAGCAGCAAAATCAGCAGTGAACTGAAGGATGGAGTAAGTAGGAGTATTGTCTGCCAGGTTTGGGCTGATGTCTAGCCATGTTGGAACCAGCCAGGGTTTGAGGAGGAGGCAGTATGTGCAGTAGTCGCTATTTAAAAAATTATGATATAAAATGAGTGTACGAAAACACAGCCTAGGATTGTAGTCAGATTTCAGGTATGTTTTTTAAATGCTTCCTTTAATTTTGCTTCAGAAAAATAAACAAAACAACATAAAGATACTGGGATAAACTCTGCTTCCAATTCCATCAGTAGGAATCGAGTTTCTTCAATAGAATTGCTATTGATTCACGTTGATGCAGCTGAGAGTAGGATCTGTCCTAATGCCTGGAGTTCTCTCTCTTGGTTTTGAAATTAAATGCTTTCTGCACACAGGGAACAAATACATACTTTTAGTGTGGACAACTTAAATTTTAGATTAAGAAAAAGAAAACCTAAGGGTAAAGCCCTTTCCAGAGCACAGAGTGCATGTGGCTGTTCATGTATGCGTACTCTCTAACATACTCCAACTGCTCATCTTAAAAAACACTGTCGGCCCCATCTTACTTTCTTTCTACCTGGTCTGCTACATAAAGACAGATGCCTTCAAAATGTAAAGGCATGGCATAGCGAAAGCAAAGGCCTGACAATTTGCACACAGGACAGGCTCTACTTCTCCTTGAATGAAGGGAAACAAAAGTTAAAACATACCTGCTGAAATGTAAGACCTCAGACCTGTTCCTGAGGTCCCTTCAGAGGAAAGGAACAGATTTTGAAGGAGTTGAACATAGAAAAGGAAAGCTTAGGACCTGCTCCTTTTAGATTGTAGTTGCTCTCAGGGCTGAAATGTTGGGATTGGCAGTATATAATCAAAGTTTAAGTAAAATATATCTGTATTTTCAGGGCATGTAGGGCTTGGAAAGATAGGTGGCTATAACTCCTCTATCATAGATGAAGAATCTGGTTTACACAAAGGTAAAAGAAGAGGTTGCCAAAAGTGAACCAGTGCTTCAGTGCGAGCAATAAATTGCCGATCTCCTGATCCAGGCTGTAGGTTAGCTCTTGTGTCATTTAATAATGTTGAAAATTTTTGGTAATTCTGCATATAACAAACTGTTGTCAGGAGTCTGTGTAGAATAGACAGGTCAAGGAGAAGCCTTGTACAATTTTTTTTTTCAGTACTTTGTGCTTTTTTTGTTCTTACAGTTTATCTACAACCATTCCATTATGTGCTCATAATTATATTTCTAAAGTCTTAGAGACATAATGGCAGAAGTTTATCTCCAGAAGGACTGTAAGGAATAAAATGGTAATGTGGCTTTTGAAGGCAACAATTTTATGGGACGAATCAGCACAAGAAAAATTCTTAAAAAACTTTTAAAATCCTTTTTGGCACAGAAGCCTTAAAGAAAGAAGAGGAAAAGTAAGATAGGTTGAATGCTGAGTTCACTTAATTATTTATAAATAACATGGTTCTCAGTTTTCCAAGACATAGTGCCAGCACTTGATGTCACTTGGAGGTTTCAAAAACACTGATCAATGGTTGCCTTTTCATGGAAAGTTTTTGGGGCACCTAGTGAATACCAATATAGAGAGGAAAAAAATTGCACTGTCTTAAAATTCTCTTAAACCCTTTTGGACCATGTAGCTTGTTTGCTCTGTGTGGCTCTGTATTCACCTTTTTCTTTGCTGTATAGTTAGGGTTCTTTTTTTCTATAGCTACAAAACAAATGTTATAGGTAGTGGCTCAAAGGTAGATCTTTCTTTGTCACATATATAATGGTCTAGTTAATACCTTTGTTTGGTTATGTGGAAAGAAAATCCACCAGCTGAATGTGTGCGGAAAGGAATGAAAGGTCATGTCCATCATGAAGTGTTAAACCATAATGGCAAAGTTTGTCTTTCGGATTTAGAATGAAGGTAGGTCTTGGTAAAAGCTGTTTTTAATAAAGTGCTGTAGAGCAGGAAACTGGAATTGAAGAAATGTTGAAAATTGTGGATTTGCCCCTTGTAACGATGGTCACTGCTCTTTGCTGTAGGATTTTCTCTCTTCTTTGCTTTATTTTTTTTCTTCTGCCAGGAATGAATAAACTGATTGTTAATTTTTTCATAGTGTCTAGTGCCCTGGAGATATAAAATATCAGGAATAAACTATATCTTGGGCTCTGTGTTTGCAGCTTGGCTTCAGTAGCCCCACTTTTGACATACTGTGTTGTATCGTGTTTTATTCTGGTAATTGGAATAAAACTATTTTCATGACAAGTTCCTACTCAGTCCAAATAAGAGTCTCAGAAGTTGTGATTCTGCAAAACTTGAGGTAAAGAGTCACAGGGAGCTCTGCCCAAGAATGGTCTGAAGAGAGCTGGAATAGGCTGTCCATGAGGACTATGATTTTTTTTAGACAAATTTTTTGCACTTCTTAATTGCAACAAAGTGTTACACTGCTTTTGGAGGGCTGTCTTCTCTGGCTCTGGGAGGGGATGGCTCTTGGGATGGGGAAGGAACCAGTTTGTTCATTTCCCTCTTCTCTCCGTAAGACTAAAGGCCACTGCCATTTTGCAGTCCTCTGCTTCCAGAATCTTCTCTTTCCCAGTTTGCTCTCTTATCACTAGCGCTTTAAATAGGTCTTTTCCTTCAAGCCCTGGGAAAGGAAATGGTGAAAGGTGCTATCTCCTTTTCCTCTTAGGAGAAATCAGAAACATTTTCTCATTCTGCAGAGATTAATTGGACTTCCCACCATCTTTCTTCCCATTTGCAAGTTTTTACCTTGGCCTCATTAAGCCTGTAGGCTTGAAGGTATGCACCTTTCACTCTGCTGAATACCTTTCAATCCCTTCCCTCTCTGTGGTGGTGGTGATCTGTTCTGTTAGGAAAGGTGCAGCTCTTCATCTTACCTGCTCCTGCTGTACCTTCACCAAGGTGGACTCTTCTTTGAGCCAGAGTTTGCCAAAGAAGCTTGATGTATTGATGGTAATTAAAAAGCAATATGAGAGGTCGTCCAGGAGGTTGATTGTAAGGCAATATCTTGGAAAACCATGATATCAGTAGCCAGGTTACCTGGTCACTATATATTATTTGAGTCTTTGAGGAAAATTTAATCACATGTTCTTTGCTAATTGCTATGCAGATAAAGATAATTATATGCTTGCCAGCAAAAGATTCACTAAAACAGTGTTGGGAGATCACTTACGTCATATGTCAAAGAAGTGGTAAAGCTGTAACAGCAATGCTTTTACCTGAAATAAATCTTTGTTAACTGAAACTTCACTTATTTTTGGGCTACCGTAAGAGAAGACATTGGTTGTTTTCAAATGGCATCTGAGTTCATGCAGCAATCCACTTACCTCATGTTCCAGTGAAAAGAGAAAGATGATATTGGTATCATGAAGAAAAGTCCCTTCAAAGAATAACAGCATGAACTTGCTATCCAGCATACATTTAGCACAGTCTAAAATTTACTGTTTTAATGAGAGAGAAAGCAAGATGCTTATTGTTTCAGTGCTAAACTTCAAGTAGTTGAATCACTGTTTATGACCTCTTCAGATACAGGACTGTTTGCTTTCCTTTCCTAAAACAAAACTGTAGTCCGATACCAGGAGACTTGGTGTTAGGAAGAAAATATCAAAAAAAGAAGGGTATCGAAGACAGAAGGAATTTGTGATGAGTATTTTGGTATGAGAAAGCTTTGAACTGTAAGGTAAAGCATGAATCAGAGAGACCTTTCATAAATTGAAACATAGAGGAGTTTTAAGGAAAAGATATTTTGATGCCAGGAGACAGGATTCAATCCAGGAGAGGAATCCAGGGTGGCCATCAAGTACAAGAGGAGAGATTTCTTTCTTATTGCTGAGATTTGCTAATGTGAATGTATTAAAGTTAGGGTAACAGGCCTGAAGGATGGGGTCCTCTGCCCACTATGCAGATATGTAAAGTGATAAATAGAACAGAATTGTCCCGTGACCCTTTATTATACCTCAAGTTTTTTTCAAGGAAGATATGTTTGCATAGAAGGTGGCCATCTACTGTTTCTTGTTGTTTGTTCTTTGATTTTTTCTATTAAGACCGTCAGCAAAGCTTTGCCAATTTTATAGTATGGATCGCTAGAAAATATATTGACTTCCTATGTGATACATTTTAGTTCTGCCTGTCTGTACCAGTTTGGGATCTGTGCAGTGCACAAAATATGCCATCATAATTGTTGACACCAGCATACTGTGCCTCTCCTTACTGAGTGTTTGAAGATGCATTCCTGTTAATTGTACAGCAATGACAATTTCTGTCACTGTTTAAGTCAGTAGTATTAAATGCATATATCTAATCTGAATATACTCTGGGTGTGTATTTTACAACCTAGTCATTAAGCATGGTCATTACTTGTGACCACCTGAGGGGAGCTGCAGAACGAAGTGTTGTGGCCACTACAACAGGCTTTGCCTGCTCTTCGTGTTCAGCCAGTGACTGGTGGAAAGTTTTGGGAAAACACTGCTTTATTGGTAAGGCACTGCTTGGCGTGTGGTGGAGAAAAATAAGATGGGCTGCTCCTGTCTTTTAGGTAGCTTCCCTCTGGTTTTCAAAGTCAGCTAATTACATTTCTTCTCCCTTCAAGTTCCATTCATCTTCTAACTGCATTCTTCCTGCTGGATCCCACAATTAATTTTTCAGGGGTGAGGACTGTTTCTTTCCCAAGAAGAATAACAGAACAAAAGAGGTGTTGAGATAACAGCCTGTCTGTGGCTGCATTTTATATAACAAGTGACTAGTAATAATCAGTAGAGATGTTGCTCAAATAACTTCTTATCCAGATCTCCTGATTTTTGTTGCCTGGTTTCTCACCTGTCTTCTGTGATGTTTTACGGGAACAAATGAGTCACTGTCTTCAGGTGACTGCTGTAAAGAACAGTGTGAAAGACAGTGTTTGCATTGAACCAGAACCAATGAAATGTGTCCCGAAGGAGCTCAAAATGATGCTTCTTTGTATTCTTCAGTGCCATCTACCGGCAGAATTACCCACTGGAGATTTGTAGGCCAGGAACATTCTCTTAAGTGGCCGCAATTTAAAAACATTTGTTTCTTTTCTTCTTTTAGGAGCAAGGCAAGATTGGTGTAGTCTTCAATATTGGCACAGTGGATATCTCTATTAAAGAGGAAAGCACACCTGTAAATGATGGCAAATACCATGTAGTACGCTTTACCAGGAATGGTGGCAATGCAACACTTCAGGTTGACAGCTGGCCAATGAATGAACATTACCCCACAGGTACATATATTTTTCTTTTTGTTTTTCTCTTTCAGTGTATCTGAACCTATAAACTAATGTTTAATAACAACTTGTTGCTATATAAATCTTTGTTGCTTCATCTCGACAATAAATTAATGAGCCTGGTGATGCATACTCTATCTCTTGGAAAACAAACTAATGGTCCTTTACACTGGAAGAATAAGCATGCCAGCTGTGTGGTATGATGCACATAGATCATGCTATTTCAGAGGTCTCTAAGTGAATCCTGGTTCTACGCAGAGTTACAAAGTCATTCAATGACAAACTTGGTTTTGCTACTTGTGATATTTTCTAAATATTTAGGGTAGAAAAGTTTTGAACACACTTTATGAAAAGAAGCAGTGACTCTAGCCACACACTCTAGATACTGTCTATATAAACGTAGAGTAGAAATGTAAGGAATGTGGAGGATTAAGCAAGTATTTGAGAAGACCTTATGCTTGCATCATAATTTTTTATCATCTGATTTTCACTTTCTCCCTTAGGTTTGCAGATACAAAGGTTAACACACCATCTAATTAAAACTGACAACTCCTAGTTGACTTTCTGTCAAAATGCAGTGGAACAATTCAGTATCTTTGGAAATTATCACCCTAAATCCACCAGAAATAGTGAACAACGGGCTGTTGATACACTGTCACATGTTTTATCCCACCACTGGCAAATCAAAACCTCATGATACTTTATGTCACCATGCTAAAGATCAAACTTACTCCAAGTGAAAAACAGATTGTTCTATGTGATGCTGCGAGTGCATTAGATAGCTGAGGCGTGATGACATGTATGGTTATAAAAGGAAGAATGAACACAGGGAGACAACTCCAATGGTAACCACATTCCTCTTATTCTTATGTTGCCTAAGATCAAGTCATGATCTTCTTGGTTTTCAGTATTAAGTCTATGAAACATTCAGTTCTTTATTTCTAGGTTGTACAGTAGTAACTCAGGTCAGAAAGAAGAATTCTTGCTAGTTGTGTAGGAGTTGTTCAAAAGAAACTTAAATCATAGGAAATATCCTAACTTGAGGTTATGTACTAATTTATGTGACATTATACTAATAAATTACTCCAAGGGGATGACTTCATGTCTTCTACTTCCTCAGAAGGCACACAGGAAAATTTTTAAATGTGTTGTCTATGCTATATTGCTCTCTACCACATATGTCTCTTTCTCAGTGTTTTGGTGAGGTATATGCAAAAGGATACATTTCAATTATTAACCTTATATCTGTGAAAAAATTTTTTTTGGAGAATGCCTTGACAGATATGCTAAGTTGGATTCTAGCTCTTCTATCCTTTGGTTTGAGAGGAAAGTGGTCTAGGAAAGGACCAACTGAGGATCTTTCTTCTGCTCCTTTCATCAATTATTTTGTAAAATACCTCCAATCCAGTTGGCAGCCAATTACAGTCACTACAAACCCTATGAATAAATTTTCTTCTTATATTGCTTGCTGTAGTAAGTCTCTGCTGTAAAGAAACAAAATATTCAGCGCAATGCTTTAGAGATTTTTTTTTTCTTTTAAGGGAAAATAAATCACACTCAGAGACTACCTCAGTACCCTGGGCTTCTGCCTTGGCTAAAGATATTTCTGTGTTTTCATTAGAAGATGTATGGTTTTACGGAATCAGGAGTAATCATATGTTCTGGGCTAGTATTGAGTGTATGCAGTTGTACCCTAAGAAAAAATGACACCTTTATCTTCCAGACACCTTTTCCTTTCCATGCATGTATTTCAATTTTTGTCCATTTGTAGATTATGAATTTTTCAGTCTGTCCCTGTGAAAAGGCTTATGGAACCATATTTCATGTGTGCAGGTTTCTCCCTTATCTATTTCCTATTTCTTTCAAACCAATATTTTAGCCAAATTAAAAAAAAAAAAAATAGGGAAA
>WEKY01042901.1:0-10210 GCA_013390045.1 Picathartes gymnocephalus
TAACAGGGTATTTTCCTAGAAAATATTTAATCTGTATTTTTATTTCAGCCTATGTAATAATTAGTCAGATGAAAAAGTCACAGTGAAAAAAATAGTATATATGCATGAAAAAGAATACATCTATTGTTTAAAGCTAGATAAACCCTACATTTCATCAAAGTTTATGTCATAGTACATAAAACAATAACTTTGTAATTCTAATTCCCCCAAATCCAGAAAAATATGAATTTAAAAGAATGCAGAAAGCCTATCTGTAAGATTTTTCAAAACAGAATAAAATTTTCTAAAAGTTGCTAGAGCATGAGTATCCCTATGTATTTAGAGATGAAGACATGTTTCTACTCATTTGCACATTACCATCTCAGACAAATATATTCCTGACGCACATAGTCACAGTTCAGAATTTTGTTCTTTTTCTCTCAAAATGCCTCATGAAGATTACCACTTTTATTGAAAAGAACCAAATTTTATGCATAAATTAATGACAGAGTTGTGAAAAGTTTCATCTACTTAGAGAACAAGAATGATGACAGCATTTCTGACAGTAGCTTGACTAGCAATCAATTCACAAGAGAGTTAGATGACTTTAGAAAGAGATTTTTGACTTCAAGGTCATTTTAGCTGTCATGATGGTAGAACAAGCTGTCTTACTACTTTGACCAATGACTTCTTAAGCTGCAGGTCAAAGTTTGAATTTCAAGGCTTGGACCAGAAACAGTTGCAGTTCTCCCCTTCTCATACACTTGACCCTGCAAAGATAGGTCTGTGTTGTGCAAAAGGGGTTCCCAGGATGCTAGATATATTCTTTGTATTTAACAAGAGATATGGTAAGCTACTTGAGATACCGCTTCATGGAATCTAATACCTATCAATAATTGGCCCAACCCTGGCAGTATTCAAAGCCAGGCTTGGTAAGGCCTCGAGCAACCTGGATTAGAGTGAGGTATCCCTGCCCATGAAGGGGAAGCTGGGACTAGATCCCTTCCAACACCTTAACATTCTATTATTGTGATTAAATAAGACCTTTCAGGTGGTGAAAGAGAGATGACTATTTAGGCCTATAGAGAGGGACTCTGTTTAACACAGAATTTCCATGTTATCAATGAAAAGACAAATTTAAAGCTGGTGGTCATGGTAACACAATACTGAATAAAATCTAATCCTAAGAGTTAATAGTTTTAAAATAAGTATGAGATCATTAAAATGCAATGGAAAGCCTTGTTTAGGCCTTTCCTAAGAAAATATCTTCTGGAAGGCATTTAAGTAAAATGAAACAAATAAATATTGTCCTGCCTTATGAATGTTAAATGTGTGGTGGTTTCAGATTTAAGTCCAAAAAATCATTACATACATTACCTCTACAAAAAGTAAAACCTGATCCTCAGATAGAAATGACATGATAAAATAATTTTGACATTATTCCCTTCTTAACACTATTTTACTCTTTTCCGGCCTAGAGTATCAGGCGATGGCTAGTTAATGACATTTCTTCACTTAGCATTGGTCTTGAAAAAGAATGTCACATATTCTTATACATAAAAAAGTGCTTCTTGGTTTCACTGTTCCCTTGATTGTTGATTTATCAATCATAGATATAAGTGGAATAAAGGTAGACAAATTATATCTCAGTCTTGGGATTTGAAATAAAATATTAAAGGACTGATGCACTGATCGTTGTATTACGATACTTGTCACTTCTATTTCTCCAGGACAGCAGTGTAAAGAGGCAAGGACATTAACAGGCAACGTAGAGACCCATAGAGTGCAACAGGTGGGATGGGAACATGGGTGAAAACAAATCTCGCAACTGCTCAACCACTAGATTTTAAAAATGTCAAACAGGCTTCCTAAACCCCTGATAAGGAAGATTTCTACAAGATATGGGTGTGTTGTTTAACTTATTATGCTCAATACAGGTAATGATAATTAAAATGGACACACAAGCACATTACCATTCATTCCCACTCCTTCTTATAAGTCTGCTGTACAGCTACAGGACAACAAACTCAAACCAGCCATTATACGAGAACAGATATAGATTATTTTCTCAAAGAGTCGACATATCCTTCCATTTAAAGGCTGGATAAATTTATGGATTGGCGTACAATATAACCTGCATGTGAAGAGGTTGAAGCTATTGAAGAGTGAATTATCAAGTCAAGAAGATAGTCACACACAATTCCTGCAACAGAATCAAAAAAAGTAGTGGTCGCACATTAAAACTATTTGGTGTTACATATAAAGATGTGTTGCGGTGTGTCTTTTTGTGTAAATCTAGTTTGTTCCCTTTTTTCCTTATTGTTGGATTATCCCCGCCATGCTCATCCTGAACTCCGCCCTGAGTCCTCCCTTTCTCTTCCCTGAGTGGCCCTGGAGTTGACCCTTTCCCCTTGTTCCTCCCCTTCCCATCCCCATATAACCACTGTGCCCCACCACCCGGGGTTCTCTCGGTCTCTGCCACCCTTCAGCATGTAGCGGGATTAGGAGAAACCCGTAATAAACCATGGAAAGCATGCTGAAGAGCCCCTCCTGCCTCTACTGAATTTATTGCCTGCGCCTGAGGCTCAGAGCCAAGCCGAATGACCATGCCTAGGGAAGACGCAGATGGCTGGCAGCGGCAGTTGCCCCTCACTGCATGCTACTGCAGCGACAACAATGATGCTACCATTTTATGGGTAATTTGCAGAGAGCAAGACCAATACAGAAAAACTGAATGTCATTACTAAGAGATTTCAGGCTGGAAAAAGATTGGTTTATATGGTCTTAGGTATTATGGCCAAAGAAGTACTTAGAACAATCTGCCTCCAGTTTTAACTGTTATTGCAATTGGTGATCATTATTTCTCTGTCTGAATGTTATTTTTTCCTTACAGTGAACAAGTGGTAACCGTATAATGATACCCATACTTTCCAAAAGCTGTTAGCTCATACTTCGGTTTGGTATGAACAACTTTTCAGGTCCTTTAAGAAAAAAGTAGTAATACTATGAGATTATATTTTGTCTTCTAGAATGAGGAAAGATAGTGACTTCTTAAGGACAAAGGTTAAGGACTATCTTTGATAATTTGTCAAGGCAATAGGAACATTGTCAAAATTTCTATTCCCTTGGTTTTTGTTCTTTGCTCTGTTGGTGCTGACAGGTTTTTTTTAGACTTGTTCAAAATAATGCAGTAAGGAAAAGCCCAGAGAGCTGTCTGTATGTCAGATAGCAGTCTAGCCAAATCAGGAATTTATGATAATATATAAGAATGATAGCTGTTTTCCAACTTGATATAGAGTGAAACAATAACTTTCAGAACTGGAAACTCAAGTTTCAGAACATATGACTGCCACTTTTTGGTTTTTTTAAAGATTAGTTATAAACAAAGCCCTTCATGTGTACTAGATAAATAATACAGAAATATGATAAAATTTATTAGTCTTTATAAAAACTTGTGTATACAATACATTCTTTCTATTAATATATTCTGCTAATGTGTACAACTTAATTTTTATACAGTTTTTATGAAAAGTATAACATTTGCATTCAATGCAGCCACAAGAAATACATTTCACTTCTTCTGCAGTAGTTGTTGTTATCACTCTTCAAAAATTCTAAAAAGTTATGAAAACATAAAAAATTCAACCAACCTCATCATAATATAAAGAAGTTATGAAGCTAACTTATCCAAGAGATAAGAACTATATTAAGAACTGCTTTCAGCACTACTTCTGCAATCACCAAAGTAATGTAAGGAAAAAAGGATTCTCAGAGATTTACAGTATCTGAACTGGTACACCAAATAACATGGTCCATTTTGTGTATTATTGTTTTTCTTTTATTAAAACAAACAAACAAAACCATGTTTTCAAAAGGCCTCCCTAAGCTAAGAGTAACTGCCTGTGAGGGTACTTGTTGAGGAATAAATTTCATTTGCCGTTCATCCACCAACAGTACTGTTAGGGGTAAGGAGAAATTCACAGCACCTGGAGTCCCACTAAAATAAAAACAAGGCTCCTGTTAAACTACAAATTTTTATGTTTTTCCCTTCTTTGCAATGTTCTCACTCACCGTGCCTGTATACCTGTACTATATTTTAATGGTTGCATAGACTTAATGAGATAAAGGGACACATTGGAAAAAAAAATGGTGCATTTTTTCACACCAATTCAATAAATATCAGGAGTATTAAAGCACCACTCCGTTGCTCAGATTCTCTCAAAGCAAAGATTAGTAGCACAAATTAATAAATTGAAATATGCCTTCTGTCTCTCGGTCAGCCTACAATATTTGTAATTCAGGGAGTATTTACCTTACAGATTTTAAACCCGCAATAGAGCTGCAGAATAAGTTGAGCATATGAGAATGTTAAATATCAGGTTTTCAGAAGAGTAAAAGTCAGACTACTACATATTTATCTTGAGATGTGCTGTAGAACAAATAATTTCAAAGAAAATTATGCCATTTTTTCATGTATTTATGTAGGGACCTAAAGTTTAACTTATAATTACTTTTTCAAATTACCAGAATATAAATCCTTTTTATCTTCTTAATACTTTCCTTCAGATCTTAAAATTCTGAAGGTGGAATGGAAAAATATGAAAAAAATAATTCTGTGCTACTGAGATTTTAGTTTGCACTAATGACCAGAAGACCTCCTTTAGATGCAGTTAAGGTACTCAATACATTAACAGCTGAGTCTTTCTATAAACAAATATAGAATGCACAGACACATGGTTAAAATGCATCCACAGTGTATGTACCTTAGTGACCCAGTGATCAAACAAGCAGAACATGGACTCATTTTAACATGAAAACAAAACTACTTTGGAAATCATCAGTGCATTAGTCAACACACTGCTTCCTCTGTCATATACACTTTGGGAATTTCTGAATATGGTTATGGTGCACTAATGACAGTACAGCTCCACTGAACTGCAGATTCATATTGTCAAAAAGACATTAGAAAAGATCAAGAATTTTTAAGTAGTAATAACAGTAATAGTCACAAAACCAGCCATGTTTGTGAAACAAAGTTTCCAAAGATTAAGAGAAAGAGATTCAACATTTATATGAACAATAAAAGAATACATATAATCGACATTTTTGTTATAGAGGTGACATTCCTTAGTTTGGCAGACAGCTACATTATCTTGTCTCTCCCATAAGCTTTTCTAATATTAATTTTAAGCTATATTTTCTTTTCTTTTGGAAATTTCTAGTATTTTTGGTCTTAGTGAGATCCTCCCTTTTTCAATTTAAATCTCCCCACTCTTTTATGTACTTAGGTGTGATTTATCTTTAAATTTGAAGTGCTCTTTTCTCTCCTTTAATGTTATACTGGGCCGCCAAAAAACTCTAGAAAGACCAGCTGTATCTGTTCTTTAGGCTCTGGTTTGATGCAAAACTAAACTAGACTCTAGTTAGACTAAGGTGTGAGAATTAAAAACAAACTTACATAAAATGCAAGAACTAAACTCTCAAAGACAAATCTCTAAAGGTGCAGCAGGGAAAAGATAATAAAAAGAGTCCAAAAAAGAAACACAATAAAGAAAAAAGAAACAACTAATTCTAAAAACGCTTTAACATTTTCATAAAAAATATGAAACTAAATTTGTTTTGACCAAACCAGTCTGTACTGGATGAAGGTATCAAGGTTTTGGTGTTTTGGGAGTCATTTCCATCAATCCACCTTAAGTAATTCTCAAGACACAAGAAATAATCTTGCTGAGGGAAACTGTACAAGACAGAAAATTTCTGAGTAAGAGCTTACCTCATAGAAAACAACAATATGTGAAGTTAGAACATTGATTAAAGCTTATGTCCTTTCAAAAGTGGCTAGATACTTTATAGAAAGAAATACACTTGTCTGGATTGGGATATCATACATGGAAATCAGCTTTCACTGTAGTCAGACCGTGTCTGCTAGCCCCATTATTGGCCAATTACGAGTAACATGCAGGACAGACTCTTGAAAATACTGATGATTTAGAAAAGATAATGAAAACAGACATTGGGGCAAGTACCCACTGGAACATGGGAAGCCTAACTTGACAGAACCCCAGAATTGTTAAAGTTTGGAAGATGTCTCTGGAGATCATCCAGTCCAATGCCCCTGATAAGGCAGCGTCACCCAGACCAAGTGACACAGGAATGCACTCAGGAGGATTTTGAGTTTCTCCAGACAAGGAGGGAGACTTCACAACCTTCCTGGGCAGCCTGTCCCAGTGCTCCGACATATTAGTGTAAAGAAGTTCTCCCGTGTGTTAAGGCGAAAATTGTTTTATTTATGGCTTTTGCTCTTCTTTCTGTCACTGGGCACCCCTGAAAAGCATCTGGCACTATCCTCCTGACACTCGCCTTTGAGATATTTCTATGTATGGATGAGATCCTCTCTCAGTCTTCACTGCTGGACCCTCTTCGGTAGCTACTTATCTTTCCTGTACCAAGGGGCTCAGAGCTAAATACAGTACTCCAAATGTGGCTTTTTTAAGTGCTTATGACTGTGGATGTCTTATTTTCCAATACAATCCTTATTTCATCTAGAATATGAAAAACTAAAGATATTCCAGTTTTTGCATCATTGATGTTTGACTACCGTTAACTGCGGGGAACCATTACACTTCTCATATCCATAAATTAATTTCTTAAAAAAATATTGATCAATTTTGACAGTTTGGTGTGATATGAGGACAATAAAGGAAATAAATATTGATTCCAGTCCTAATAAAAGCTTCAATTTTGATTTGTTTGAGTGAAGATGAAATTGAAATGGTAAAAATTTCAGAATGGCTACAGCTTTCTACAAATTTATTCACCTGATAGCTCTGACAACATATATTCTTCTCTTTAAGAAGTCTTGATGGGCATATAAGGAGATTGTTAATAGCTCAGTAAAATCACTGGATTTAATCCTGAAGTCTAACGTGATGAACTCAAATTGGTATTGATGTTTACTGAATGAATCCATAATTTTCCATTACTTAAAAATCAATCCCAATTTTCCACGATGGCAACAAATTTCTGTACAAGCTGGAGAGTTTCTTATATAGATTAAAACTTTATTTTATTCATTTAAACAAACTACAATGAGAGGCAAGGGAAGAAACAAATAGCTAAGCAACTGTAGATTTCAAGTCCCAAACTCATCAACAAAATACAAGTTAGTTACATTTACAAAAAAATGTCTTTCTCTGGCTTTTAATCACATTCACATTCTAGTTTCCTATAGTAAAAAAAAAAAAGTCAGTTTATGAAGGCAAGATATAATATTCCTGAAAAACTCTAGCTGAGCAGCTAGAACCATTGTATTTGGTTAAGTACAATTATACTTACTTTATTTGTTTTTTTCTAAAAGCTGGTGTCTTTTATGTTAAGGGAACAGAAGTATAATTTGTGTACATTATTGAGAAACACCTGGATCCCGCATTGTTTATTCCCTTTTTTCTCAATCTCTTTTATAGGATTATGCAGGTGTGAAAGTGCAGACCATCAGTTCACAATGCCTAGGAGAATATTAGCAAAAATGTCCCTTTGAGTGCAAGTATTAGAAGGAGCTTGAAAGAATACAGAAGGATGTTCTACAGTTGAAAGGAAACTTTCTTTATAACAGGGACCAGAATTTCATTGTAGCATGAGTCTTACCATAGTGAAAATGGGTACAGGGCAGTAACGTAATTCAGCTGAAAAATGCATGTCTGTGTTGATACCAAAAGGATGACATCAGACCATAACTCTGCCTGGAAGAATCCCTAAGAGAATTACTTTTGAGTGCTGCCATTTTGCTGTGTCAATCTCTGGTAATGGATTTTTTCCCTCTGTTTAATCTAGCATGAATTTTTTGATATGTCAGGTCTTACTGAAAAGTAAGAATTTCTTGTCTTGATGGGTACAAATGGAATTTTGATAATTGATCCTGAGATCATATATTGGTTGGAAATCTGAAAAGCTATATATTTTGTTTTATTATAAAAAGTAAAGATTTAAAAGTCTGGATGGTGGGTACTTACTGATGTAAGTCAAGGCAAAAACCTGGATTGTGATTTATCGTGAAAAGAATGCCTAACCAGAACACGTAAATGTTTTAACTCATTGCCTTTTTTTTTCCCCGTGGGAGGAGTATGGCAGAAAATTTGGGATTAAGTCATAAATCCTAAATCCTAATTAAGACATAAATCTTAATATAAATCATAGATCTAAAATAAATCTTCAGCTGGAGCTAAAGCAGCTGTGGATGACTCTGAATATCATTGAACCAGACAAGAGGAATAGGAAGATGGTCATCAAGTAAGACTTTCTCTTCATCTGAATTCTATTTCATTTAATGCATTTCATAATCAAGTGAACTACTAATGGCAGATTTGTTAACAAAAAAATTTAATCAAATTAGAAAATAATGTCATAAGGAGAGTATTAAATCCAATTTATTACTGACAATAGTTAAATGGTAAGTAACTTCCTAAAACAATACTTAGATGAATACCATGTAAGAACATTAAAAAATGCCTGTATTGGGTCAAGATCAACCAAGTACCTTGGCACTCTCTCTGCCCTTTGTACAAGAACGTGGTTTTTAAGATCCTTCTCAGATTTCAGTGCTAGAAGGAACATGAAAAAGGTAAGAACCATTTTTAAAACTTTGCCAGCACCACTGTCTGGATGCCTGAATATTTCCTTTCTTCTACTCACTGGGACAGGATTTTTCTTTGGTTGTATAAAAATGTGTTTCTTATTTACCCAGTTGCTTCCTCTCTGAAGCAGCTGATTCAACTAGCTTTTACAGTACCCACCTTCGGTGGTCTAGGAAACTTCCAGGACTATTCGTGGATGGAGCCTCAATGTGTTTTTTGTTGACTAGAGTATAAAAAAAAATGATGTTAGTTTTCCGGTGTGAAGAAAATACACTTGGCTTATTTCTGGTGGCCACTGAGGGACTTGGCTACTCAAGGGAACAAGCAGGAGGGACAAGATTTTTTTTGGAGCCATGTAAATCTGACTGAACCTACAGTATTTGTGAGAGCTCTGAAACTAAAGATTCTCAATCTGTGAACTTCCTGAGTGGAATTTGTTACTAAATTACAATCATAAAAGATATGCTTTTAATTACCATAGCTTTAAGTCATCTTTTGTTGTTGAATCAAACATGAATACACTGGCAACTTAGAGATGCTAAATCTGCTAACTGTCTTACACATAAATTTGCATTCATTTTCCAACCATTTTTTGTAACAATTCTGAATTTTGAAGGAATATCTTATGAAAAGAGAAACCATCTGAAATTGTGTTAATGAAAGATTCAAAGTGTTTTCCAAGAAGGGAGGAGATGATATAAAAAGCCATCAGGGAACAGAAACACTTGCATCTCTATTTGTTTATTCTTTACCAAAGCTTACTTGATTTAGATGCACCATCCACACTTATGCAGCTTTTTCTCATTCATTTGTTCATTCACTACCAACAAGGGGCAGATTCTCCTGAACTGAATATGTGGGACAAGTGCTGAAATTTCTATTCCATGCATTCACTTGACTGGAAATGTATGCATATGTGCAATATAAAATTTAATGATCGTGCTAAATATTTAAGTGTTAGCAAAATGCACCAACACCTGCCTCCTTCCATATAGTACTTGATGACTTACATATTGCAATTCTTGTGTTTCCTAAAGCATATTTTATAAGTAGTTTTTAATCATAAAGTAAAATTGAGCAATAATCACTTGAGCATTTGAAGTAGCTGGCCATGTTTTGCGGTCATTGAGTTTATATAACCATTCCTGGTTTACTTTAATGTGACACTAGTAGCAGACCAATTATCTTTCATGGTTTTCTCTTCTCTTTTCACAGCTACAAGTGCCCTAGAAAAAAGTAGCTTGCTTTATATTAGATGAAATACATACAAATGTACAGAACAATCCAAAAAAGAATTAGTAGTTAATGTATGGGTGCTAATCGCAATCAGATATTGAGAATCATCTGCTAAAAGGCAATTCCTTTTAAGGCAGCTCAATTAAAATGTAGTGTTTTCCTGTCCTATCAACTAGTGTGAAAAATATTTTTTATAACATACATTGCATCTCTTGCGATATAAATTTATCTAGCACTACAATTTATGTAGCTGAGGTGGGTATTGTAAAAGCTAGCTGAATTTGCTGCTCCAGAGAGGTAGCAACTGGGTAAATAAGAAACATATTTTTATACAACCAAAGAAAAAATCCTGTCCCAGTGAGTAG
>WEKY01042926.1:1362-11644 GCA_013390045.1 Picathartes gymnocephalus
TTTTTTTTTTTTTTCCCAGCTCAAAACTCCACATTTTTCTTTGGACACAGCTCCTTGGGATGAGCAGGGAACTCAGGAGAGGGACCCACGCCCTGAAAATCTTTTAGCGCCAACATTTCAACTCCAGGCATTTTTTGGAGGTGAGAAAACCCCGCTGGAACTTGGGAGAGAGCTCGGAAACTTCTCCCCCCTCTCTCTCTCTAGGAATCCAGAAAAAGAGATTTCCTGGGAGCGTTGTCCAGGCTGGAACCCAGAGAGGCTGCCCAGGTTTGGGATGGAGGCGTCTGGAATATCAACAGTGATCCAAGCCCGTGGCATTCCCGAGTTTTATGGGAGCACGGCCCAGGCCTGGGGGCTGTGCTGAGACCCGAGGGGTATCCGAGAATCCTGGGGGTGTGCTCCAGAGCTCTGGGTTTCCTGGAGGATGATCCAGCTCCCTTTTTGAACCTGCCGGTCCTGATCCATGTGCTCCCAACCACAGAGATTTCCCAGAGAAAAGAAGGAGCCCTGGCCTTGGACACTTCCAGGATTGGGGCAGCCACGGCTTCCCTGTCACTGGGGAGCCATTCTACCCTCTTTTCCTCTAAAATGTAGGCATTTTCCAAGGAAAAAGGTTCAATTTTCGAAGGAAAAAAGTTCCTTTTTCCATCTTTTTGCATCCCTCATATCCCGTGCCCAGCCAGCAGCATGGAATATCTGGCTCCCAAGAACCCAGGATTCACCTGGGATCTTCCCACGAGGATTTTTTTTTTTTTTTGGACACAGGGCTGAACAGCACGGAGATTTCCCAGAGGAAAAACAGAGCCAAGGATTTGGGAAAAGCACAGGGAAGTGCAGCACAATTTATCCAGGAAAAAAAAACAAAAACAAAAACCAGCTCATGGATCTTGTGGGCAAATCCCACCGTGACCGAAAATGGTGGAAATTTGAATTATTGGGGAAAAGCTCCCGTTACAAACCACGGAGTTCTGACAGGAGTTACAGGAGCAGAAGTTTTACAGCCTTCCTGGAGCTCAGAATTCCAGGTGGGAAGAGATCTGGGGAAAGTCTGGAAGAAAAAGAGATTCTGCTGCAGCCCATAAATATCCCTGACCCAAAGCCCCCATTCCAGGCTGGCCTTGGACGCTTCCAGGATTGGGGCAGCCACGGCTTCTCTGTCACTGTGGAGCCATTCCACCCTTTTTTCCCCTAAAATGTAGGCATTTTCCAAGGAAAAAGGTTCAATTTTCGAAGGAAAAAAGTTCCTTTTTCCATCTTTTTGCATCCCTCATATCCCGTGCCCAGCCAGCAGCATGGAATATCTGGCTCCCAAGAACCCAGGATTCATCTTCATCTGGGAAACCACAAGGATTTTTTTATTTTTTTTCTTTTGTGCTCGGAGTGCTCAGGGTTATTAAAACCCTAAACAGGATTTGGAAAAGGTCCTGTTTCTAATCAAAGATAAGGAATGGAGAGGATGCAATTGGAAAAGGATGGAGCCGAAGCCAGAGGGAAAGAAAAGCTGGAGAGGTGACAGAGAGGCTCTTTTAGGAATTTCCAAGCTAGTTTCATCCTTTGCCTGCCCTGGAAAGGGACAAGGGCTCTGTGTAAAGAGAAAAGGAAGGGAAAACCAAAAGGAAAAGGGAAAGGTTTGCTCCTGGCAAGTGGGATTGGATCCCTGCAGGGTGGGATGATTTCACCCCACCTCCTGCTTTCCATCAGCTGCACACCTGGAGCCTGGACCAGCAACTCCAGGGGGAAACCCAGGGCAGCCCCAGATCCCAGATGGGTTAAAGGATGGGAAAAAACCCTAATTTCCAATTCCAAAGTATCCCTTCAATCTTCCCTGGGAGGGTGGGGAAGCCCTGGGGTGGATTTCCCAGAGAAGCTGTGGCTGCCCCTGGATCCCTGGGAGTGCCCAAGGCCAGGCTTGGAGCAGCCTGGGACAGTGGGAGGTGTTGGGATTGGAACTGGATAATCTTTAATGTCCCTTCCTACCCAAACCATTCCGTGATTCCCTGATCTTTGTGCTTTCAGGTGCCTCATGGGGATGAACCAGCAGATCCATCTTTTCCAGAGAAGAAACCGAGACAAAAAAGAGCTCAGATCCAAAGGCAAAATCTAAATGAATCCTCCCGCTGGCTCATCCCATGGAAAGATTTCTTCTGGAGCTGGATCCTTGCTCTGGATCCGACACTTCCTTCAGGAAACATTTGTTCCTCCCCTTTTCCCTGCCCACAGCTGCTCTGGATGCTTTGGAGGCTGGGATCAGGTGCTGGAATCCTTGTTGGGAATCCACCACATGGAATCTGTAGGTTGTTAAATTCCCTGGAGCTTGGGTCGGGAATATCCACCCTCCAATGAATTTGGGGAGGTGGGAGCATTCAAATGCCCTGTCCCAAGGCAGGAATCAGCTCAGGGCAGGATCCTCGTGGAAGGTGGTTCTGCAGAGCAGGAATTTGGGGTTTTTCCAGGCTTGAGGGGAGCTGGGAATGGCATTTGGAGCTACCAGTCCAACCCTAATGCACACCAGTGCACTCAGGGAGGTTGGGCAGGTCCTTTCCATCCCAGGAAAGGGCCATTCCTGAGGGATCCCAGGGGCTGCAAGAGCGCCGGAGGGAATTCTCCAGCAACCCAGCTCGGAGGGGACCCCTCAGGCCTCTCCCAGCTCCTCTCCCTGCCACGCTCCCAGCGGGCTCCACGGAACCACAGCTGGGGCTGGATGCAGCTCTCAGCACATCTGGGAGCCCAAGCAGCAGGAAAACAGCTGCAAGCAGCTGGATCAGGATGAAAATGCCACCCTGGAGCGCTCCACGGGGGTTGGATGTGCAGAACGCAAATAAAACCCCAAATCACCCCGTTTGCTGCAATTCCCAGACAAAACACGGCCGGATCCCAACAAACCCAAGGCAGAGGCTGCTCCTCCCCAAGCAAACACAACCGGAGAGAGCTTCAGCTCCACGTTGGCTTTTCCCAATGAAAAATCCGGGTGGTTTTGCCCAGAGGAGCGGATGTCTCGTGCAGGTCACAAGGTTTCTCAAAGGTTAATTGCCCAATAGATAATTGTAACGCACAGTTGTTTTCACTTTTACACCAATGGCTGTACGCACCCGCATTCCCAAGCGCCGCATTGCGGTATTTTTCATCCAATCACACACCGTCCCGTAGAAATTCGTTGTTTTACCTTGCCCGACCACGCTTCGAGGTTTTTACTTTATTCCGTAACTACTTCTGTATTAAGACTTCAGGTCAAATGCAATACACGTTTCATACTCAGAATAAACAGACCTAAGGTTTCGGGAATTTTCTGTGTTTTGGATTCTGACACTGATGGAAATCCGAGTAAACAGCAGCAAAGCTCGAAGAACAGGAGGAATCTCCTGCGTTCCCAAAGATCCAGCAGTGGAGGGGCCGCAGAAAAACGGGGCAGGAAACGGGGAGGGAACAGAGTATTCCTAAAAAAATCTCCTCATTTCCCCCATCCAAGGAGCCAGGAGGAGCAGGGGAGCTCAAACCTTTGCCCTAAATCAGGGTGAAAGGGGAAAGAAAACTCTGGGATTCCACAAGGACAATTTTTACTGCGACCGCGCAGTGAAAGGAACGCAAAAATAGTAACAGGGAAAGCAAACTTCTGTTCCCTCAAGTCTTTCCTTATTTCAACCATTTGCTCAGGAATATCTGCCTCCTCCTCCTCCTCTCCTTCACCTCACTTGCTCTTTCCTCTGGTTCTTGTTCCGCCTGGGCGCCACAGTGGGAATGACAGATCTCATCCCTGGCCCTCCAGGCACTTCCTTGATAGCAATAAATGACCTTTTTTAATAACACAGAGCTCATCCAAGAGCCTCCTGAGGAAGCTTTTCCCTCTCCATCTCCCGAGCCCTTTTCCCTCCAGCATCCAACTGGGGCAGCCCTGGAGCTCCCTGGAAGCCTCACACCAAGATGCCCAGTTCAGGATCAAAGAGTTTCTTCCCAAGCTTCCAGAGTTCACATGAAAATCCCTTTTTGGCTAAAAACCCCTTCGGGGCTTGTTCTTAGCTCCTGAGGGGCTCAGGATTTGTGGAAAAGCTGGAGGAAGTTGGACAAGGCTGCACTAGGAGCAGATGAAAACCAGAACAAGCTCCTCACACCCGCTGCTCCCAAAAACTTGGGAATTAGATGGACTTTCCAATCCCCCCAGCATTCCACACGTTTCCATCTCGTTTTGCTCCTCCCTGTAATTCCTCTGGCTGGAGTTTAACTCCTCTCTGACAAAATCAGGTACAACATCAGTTCTCTTCCCACTTTTTTCTTTTTTTGTTTGTTTTTAAGGCTTTTCCTGCCAGATTCCAACATTATTGGGGTAGTTCTGACCATGGCTGAATCCTGATTTCTGCACCTGTGAGAATGGGGAAATACACAGGGAATTATCCCTTTTTATCCCACGCCTGCTCGTGTACCACAGCCCTGCCCTGGGCCACTTTTCCATGATGAATTCACAGGGAATTATCCCTTTTTATGTGCCGCAGCCCTGGGCCACTTTTCCATGAGGAATTCACAGGGAACAAGCCTGGCGTTCCTGGATAATCCCATGGATTCCACAGTGCAGAATCAGCCCTTGGGAATTCCTGGCTGCAGGGAATTCAGCCGGACACAGGGATCTTGCTCTGACACGAGCTCCTCTGCCAGCCCAGTTCTCCTGAGCAAGTCCCTCTTCCCTCTTCTCCTGTTCCTTGGAATTTCTGGCTGTCCCTGCCCCCATTCCTGTCCCAGCAGCACACAGATCCCAGCACAGGACAGTGGGAACAGCCCTGCAAAGGGTCAGCACCATCATTGGATGCTCTCAAAACGTCTGGATTCCTTCAGGATTTCCCTTGCTCCAACAACCAAAAAAAAAAAAAAAAGGAAAAGGAATGGATGGAATGAAGGAAGCAGGGCAGCCAGCCCCAACTCCAGGTGCAGCCTACCCCAAAAACCCTTCCCAGCCAGCTGAGCTCCCCTTTGGGCATCTGCTAAAAATCCCAAAAAAAAGCTCAGGAGCTGCTGTCAGGAAATTTCTCCACCGTGGTTTGGAGGTTCTGCCTTCCAGCCTTATTTTCCTCAAGCTCCCTTTTCTTCCTGCCTCGAAAATAATCCCTTCGCTCAGATTCTTGTGGTGCAAAGCTTCCAGTAAGTTCCAGCCTGGAATCCAGGCAGGGGGGATGGATTATCTGCCTGCAGTAGGACACCTCGCTCCGAGCAGCCTAATAACATAAAAGTGATATATTTGAAGTGCTGCTCCCTCAATAATACCTTTAAATGGACTCCATTTATTTCAGCATTATAAATAAAACTGCTGGCGCTGGTGGAAGTTTCTCTTGGAAAAGGGGAACAATGAGCTCTCCAGCTCCTTCAGCCTCTCGGGGTTCTAGTTGCCAACCTTGGAGCTGCAGCTCTCCAAGTGACTTTAATAAGCAAAATATTCCATTTTCCATGTATGGCTGCTCTTCAGGATGGATCCAGCGCTGGGGAGCGACGAAGAAAAGCTGTGGATCTCTGCAGAGCAACACCAAAGCTTGGTCACAGCCCCTGGAACGGGCTCTGACCATCACCTGGCTCCATCCCTCTCCAGGAAAAAGGGATCAGCTCCAGGTGCTCATCTCTCCAGCAGCTCCCAGGTGCCTCCCCCGCTGCTGCAGCTTTGCAAGAAGCCAAAAGATTATTCCAAGCTCCAAGCCCCCCCCAAAAAATCTGGAAAACTGCAAATCCAGACCCAAACCTTGGGACTTTGAGCTCATCTTGTCACGGGAGAAGTTGCAATAGCCCCAAAATGATCCTTATTCAGCGGCGTTTTCCAGAGTTCCACGGACGCTTTCTCCGCTTTTTTTGTTTTTAATAATTCCAGCGTCAATTGGAAGCTCTGGGGGGATTTTTCCACACGTTCTGATACATCGCCTCCATCCCCTTGGATGTTCCCGGAGGGATGGCTCGACAGTTCCGAGCACCCCATTCTGCAGGAAAGAAGAGCTAAAGGACTTCCCTGGATAAAAAAAAAAGACAGGGAATTTGAGGAGCTGGATCTGCTCCCGGGGGGGAAATGAGGTAGCACCAGCAGCACCCACGGGCACAGAGGGCTGGGAACACAAAAACCTGTTTAAACCACGACCCCAAAACTCCTGGAAGCAAGGTGGCCCTCTGGATAAGAGGTCGTGCTGCTTCCAATGACTTCATCCCAAAGCAAGGATGGCCGCTGGGCTTGGGGGACTGGATTCCCTCCAATATTCCCTGGCTCAGCCCCCTCCCCAAGCCCCATTATTATCTCCAGTCGTCCTCAGAGATTCCCCCAGGCACCGCCTTCCATCCGAAGGGTTTTCCCTTTGCCAGAAAACGCCTGCTCAGCACCGACCTCCCCGTTCTGGCACGGCCGCTTCCCGTGGAACGCGTGGCCGCTTCCGAGTCCAGCTGGGATAACTGGAGGGGGGGGAGGGGATGGGTTTGGGTTGTAATTCCGAGCCAGCTGCGATCCCGGAGCTCCCCGGGATGGGGATGGCCAGCAGAGCAGCTGAAGGGTGGGTGTGGAGCTCCACCGAGGCCTCCCCACCCCATCCCCTTCTCCTTTTCCCGAGGATCCCGCGTTGTTCCAGAAGGGAGTGGCGGCGTTACGCCACGGAAAGGGGATTTCGAAAAGCGCAGAGCTGATCCCAGGGAAAGATATCCTGGGATGGAGCTTTTCCAAGGTGTGTCCTCCAACGTCGGCCCAGTCAGGTGGGTCTGCCCACACCACACCTTCCAGAGCTTTCTCCAGCCAGGATGGGGCCTCCCAAGGGTCCCGGGATATGGAGCACACCCAGCACTGAAGGAATCATGGAATGGTTCAGGAAGGGACCTTAAAGTTCATCCAGTTCCAACCCTGACACCTTCCGCTATCCCAGGTTGCTCCAAGCTCCATCCAGCCTGGCCATGGACACTTCCAGGGATCCAGGGGCAGCCATGCTTTCCTTGGGAACCTCTACCGAGGCCTCCCCCCCCTCACAGGGAAGAACTTCTCCCAAATATCCCAAATACCCCCTTTCACTTCACACCCCAAGCATGTGCTTGCACTCACTGAGAGTTGTGCTCATCCTTTTAATTAAGACTGGAATTAATTTAGCGCACCCTCGGAACATCCCAAACCCCTCCTGTGACACTTCATTCTGAAAACACAACTCAAGAAGTTTCTCCTCTTTTTTTAGGCCTCTTTTCCCCCCTCACAGCCACACAGGGAGAACAGCAGATTCCACTTCCCACCGAGGGCGAGTTACAGCTGCTCCATCTGAGCCAGCCCTCCCTGCAAACACATCCTGATCCTATCAATCCTTGCTAAACTTCTGGAATGGCTCTTGTTTATAAAGGCAGGACCTACAGCAGGACACTCAAAATATTTCTTATCAGGCCACGCTACAGTGCCTTCCTGACTGGCACGTTCAGGAGCCCTTGGAACTGATCCGGCTGGGATCAGAGCTTCCAAGGCCTGGCCATGGGAATTCACTGTAAAGCCAGTAGTGATAAGAGAAGGAAGTCAGGATGCTGAAAAGATGAGATCCTCCTGAAAGCCACTGGCATTGTCCAGACACAAGAAAACCTCCCGGTGGGAGCCGTATCCTGTTTCAGAACCAGCTGGATTTAACACTTCCCTGGAATCTCCTTGCACAAGCCCTGAGTTTTCCACCATTAACATCAAAGCTTAACTCCAAGTGGCCTGGAAAAAAAAAAAAAAAACAAAACCCCAAACATCAGCAAATTCTGCTCTTTGTCCTCCCCCACGGGCACAACTGGACATGCTTGGATTGAGCAAGAGCCTTTCCAGACAAAAATGCAAGGAAATGGATTCGTCCTCATCTTTACAGGGATGCTGAGGAATTTCAGGAGTCAAACTTGTGCCAGCCCTGTCAAACAGAAAGTGCCAGAGCAACAGGGCAAACCTCGGATTATCCAAGTTCACTTTTGAGTTTTCCCAGAGGATTTTCCAGCTGTTCTCACTTCCTGGGTGCCAAGAAGAAAGGAGGAACATCCCAAACAGAGCCCACTGCTGCTCCCATAATCCAAACAGCTCTTTTCCCTCCAACTTCCCCAGGAATTGCAATTCCAGGTCAGGCTCAGAGGACAAAACATTGCTCAACTCCATAAATCACAGCGTTAATCCTCGAGGCAAAACCCAGGCTTGGTTTAACACAGCTTTGCATAAACCAAAGCTTCAGTGGAAAAACCCTCAAGTATTGAATTAACAGAGACGTGGGACAAACTTCCACATGCTCCAGTTTTTTTTCTTACTGGGAATCTCAGGCGCTGCAAAAGGCTCAAAGTCGAGCGTGAGGGAAGTGGAGAGAATTCCCTCAGCACATCTCCTTTGGAATGGGACCAGTGGGCGTCAGGAACTGGTCAGAGTGGGGAGCAAAAAAGTGCAGGAGAGGTTTCCTCCCTCGGCAGAACAGGAAAGTGCCCGAGGTCAGGGCTGGAGGATTCCTGGTGGAATCAAGGAAGGCAGAAAAAAATGGGCTAAATAAACCTGGTGACAAGAGTGAGGAAAAAGCACAAACTGGGCTAAACCTGATTATAAAAGTGAGGGGGAAAACACAAATTGGGCTAAACATTGTTACAAAAGTGAGGGGAAAAATGCACAAACTGGGATGAAACTGGTGACAAAAGCGAAGGGAAAAAGCACAAACTGAGCTAAATTTAGTTTAAGAAGTGAGGGGGGAAATAGCACAAACTGGGCTAAACCTGGTAACAAAAATGAGGGGAAAAGCCACAAACCGGGCTAAACCTCACTACAGAAATGAGAGAAAAAACACAAATTGGGCTAAACCTGGTAACAGAAGTGGGGGGAAAATCACAAACTGGGCTAAACCCGGTGACAAAAGTGAGGGGAAAAAACACAAATTGGGCTAAACCTGTACAAAAGTGAGGAAAAAAAGCACAAACTGGGCTAAACCTGGTGACGAAAATGAAGGAAAAAGCCACAAATTGGGCTAAAACTGTACAAAAGTGAGGAAAAAAAGCACAAACTGGGCTAAACCTGGTGACGAAAATGAAGGAAAAAGCCACAAATTGGGCTAAACTCGATTAGAAAAATGAGGCAAACATAAAGCAACTGAGGAACCGTAATTTGACGGTGACGTTACAGGGAAACATAAAAAATAATCCCAGTAGTGATGTCCGAGAGCCAAATTTGATGAATTTATGAACAGTGCACCAGGTTGGAAGCTCTGCCTCGACCAGCAGGGACCAGCCCCAGATTTTGGGGAGAGGTGAAACCCCCCCGGAATTCCCCCCAGCTTGAGGAGCAGCACCCCGGGGGTGCAGCCCTGGCTCGGCAGAGCAGCGCGATAAGCAAAGATCTGCTCACGTGCGGAGCTGGGAGCGACCTCAGGCTTGGCTAAACCTCATCCCCTAAACACAGTCCAGACCTGCACGGCTCAAAGGGACCCAAGGCCCTCGCCTGAGAGCTCCGGACCTCCAGGAAATCCGTGGAAAATGTTACAGCTCACGTGCAAAGCGGGGTCAAGGGCAGATCGTGCGGGGAGCGTGGCGGGATGTGCGCTCAGGAAAACAAATGCGTGCGTTCAGCTTGGAAGGGGCTGCCTCATCCCTGGGGGCATCGTCTCAGGCAGGGAGGGGAGTTGGGGGGATTGTTATCGTCCACGTGTGGGCCAGGAAAACCCAAGTCATCCGTTTTTTTCCCTTTCCATCCGTGCTGGAGGCGAAGCCGTGCGTGGATCCAGCCTGGGATCCAGCTCTCCTCGCAGGGAAGGGGAGAGGAAAAGGCACAGCCCGGTGCCAGTCCTGCCTGCTTGGAGGTTCTCAGGACTATATTTAGGATTTTTTTTTGGGAAGGAGCAGGGTGTTGTTGGTTGTTACCAGGACAAAAACATGTGATTCAATCAGCAACAGCTCGGTTCCACCGGGCCGCGGCGTCATGTGAGTCCTGGTAACAAACCACGGCTGCCAACTTCCCAAGGCTTTTGGAGCGTTGTTTTCCCTATTTATTGCTCGCTCCTCAGAAGCCGAACAAAGACAGGGACTTGCTGCACGCTGCAATCCGGGCCCACCGCGTCCCATCCGGATCAGAGCAAAACAGCTCGGGGTTGGGAAAGGCACAGCGTGGTTTAACCTCGAAACGCAGGGTTCCACTGGCACAGCTGCCGCTCTTCTGGAACGCCGCGCCAGACAGCGCTGAGGAAAGGCTTTGCTGGCACTGCAAGAGCCCGTCATGTGGCTCGGCTAATTAAAAACTGACCTCGGCCATCACCATTAAATGTTGTAATCACACAAGCCTGCAAGTGATTAGATGGAGAAACAACATCCCCCC
>WEKY01042926.1:26046-41828 GCA_013390045.1 Picathartes gymnocephalus
AAAAAAAAAAAAAGAGCAAAAGGGAAAAAAAAAAAAAAAAAAAAAAAAAAAAAAAGGAAGAACCATTAACATCCCATTTCAACAGAATCCTTGAGTTTCTCGGGGCAAAGCCATTAAAAGATGCACTGATACCTCCAGGATTGGGTTCCTCCATTTTGGGGAAAACGGGATGCTCGTTTATCAGGGCTGTGCTGCAACCTGATCCCGAATAAAATCCATTTATTCCCACATTTCCTGCAGCTGAGCCAGCTGTGGTGCAGCTCCTGCAGCCGTGGCAGTGCCCACAACGCCCTGAGCACCATCCTGGGATTTTTGGGGGACTCTTCCTGCACATCCCACAGGAAATTCGGTCTCAGCAGGTGTTTGGAAAAGCTGCCAGCACTCGGATCCACACGGGATCAGCCAGGTCCTGCTCCTCCCTTCCATTTCTCCCCCTCCGCGAGCACTCCAAGGATCAATAAATTCCCTTTGCAGGTGCCAGGGATGGCGCTGCTCCCTGCCAGGCAGGATGAGGTTAAATCCCGGCCTCAATTCACCCCAGGACACCCCGATGCCACCCTGAGCGGGGACACTGCCCCTCCCTCGGGGACAGAATTCCCAAATCTCTGCTCCAGCCAGCAAAGACCCTCACCAAATACGGGATTTTCACTTTTCCAGCAGCAAAGTCCTCCACCAAATATGGGATTTTTACTTTTCCAGCAGCAAATCCCTCACCAAACACGGGATTTTTCCTTTCCCAGCAGCAAAGTCCCTCACCAAACATGGAATTTTTCCTTTTCCAGCAGCAAATCCCTCACCAAACGTGGAATTTTTCCTTTCCCAGAAGCAAAGTCCCTCACCAAACGTGGGATTTTTACTTTTCTTCCCCCCTCAAAAAACCGTTTTATTTTCAGTTGGGAAGGAAATGGGTGCCCTGGAGATAAAGGAGCAGAATTTTCCAGTTTGGAAAACAAACCCAGCAATTCCCGCTTCCTAAAGCGGGTGACAACCATGGAAGCACCAGTTCCTGGCTCCCAAAAAACCCAGCAGCTCCCCATCCCAGTTCCCTGCAGTGCTCATTCCCAAACCAGTGCCCGATTCCCAGCAGCCCCTGGGGAAACGGGAAAGAAATTCCTGAAAAAACAGATTTTTTTTTTTTTTAATTCCCCCCCCAGGAAATCTCTCCTTTTTCTTCCCTAGGAAAAGGATGGATACAAGCACTTGCTGCAGAGGTTCAAGAGTGCAGCCAAAAATTCCGGGACCCCTAAATCAGGTTTTTAAAGCTGTTCAAACACCTGACAGGTGAAGGCAAGCCCACAGCTGAACCAGAGGCTTCCCCAAAAAAAAAAAACAAAACAAAAACAAAACAAAACAAACACCAAAAAACAAAAACAAAAAAAAAAAAAAAACCAAACAACCCAGCCAGCTACTCTTTAATCCTAGAAATATTCAGACCCCGTGGACACCTGAAGGAATTTTAAAGCTCTCCGCGTAACCAGTATTCCACTTCCAGTCAGGCAGGATGGATTTATCCGGGACAAGTCCGCAGCTTTAGTGTTTAATTTCCAGATTTAAAAATCAGCTGGCGATCCAGGAGCCAGCCCGGGAAGCAGAACTGGGATTCCCTGTGCCCTCCTGCCAAGGGTAAAAACCCAGACAGAGACGCGGAATTCGGATTTTCCTCCTTCCGTTTAGGACAATTCCCTTCGGAACAGGAATCCCAGCTCCGGGACAGCCTGGAAGAGATCCCTGGGAAGGCGCGTGGCCGCTTTTCCCGTAATTAGCCCCAAAGCGGCGGCACCTGCGCAGCCCGGCGGGGTTAATTACTTAATTAGCGGGGCGGGGCCGGGCGCTGCTGATGCCAAGTGATTCCAGCTGGGAGCAGCGGACACTCAGCTGGCGAAGGAAAGGAAATCTTTCCAAGCAAAAAGCGAGGAAAACCAGCCCAGCATCTCCTCCGAAACCCCTTAAACCCACGGAAACCTCGCAGGCGGCTTCCCGGGATTCTGGCTCAGCCCCAGCCGGGGCTTTTCCTGCACAATTCACAAGGATTTCACTCCAGGGGGAACACGGAGCCCTTTTTTTTGTTCCCCTTTTCCAGACGGGAGGAGCAGAGCAGGGCACGGTGGCAGAACCCGGGATGGAGCCGCGCTCCTGCTCCCCCCAAAAATCCCACCGTGGAGAGGAAGCGTCCGACCAAACCCATCCCTGTCCGGGGAGCTGGAAGGGTTTGAATTTGGTTTTTTAATTGCAGCAACAATAAAAAAATAAAAATTAAAAAAAGAGGATTTTTAGCGGCAGGAAGTTGTATCTTTCCAAAGGGGAGCAGAGGGATATCAGAGCCACCCCAAAAATTCAGATTTCAGGGACAGCGCTCAGGCAGAGCTCGCGGGATCCGAGGAGAGGAATAAAAGAGGAAAACAACAAAACCCAGCCCAATAAAAGCCAAATATTCATTACAGCCACCTGCCAACAGCTAAAATTGGTTTAAAAAGGGGATTGGGAGAAAAAACAGCCGCACCTTGGGGTGCCGGGGGAGCGCAGGGAAGAGGTTTGGGAGAAACGGAGAGGAAAACAGAGCGAAGCAGGGAATGTCCCGGGAAGCAGGAATGGTTCCCATATCCTGAGCATTCCCAGCCCCAGGGCGGAGGGGCCGGCACCAAACCCCGCTCCCGGCAGAGAGGGGAAGGAGCAGGACGGGCTTTGCATCCCGAGCTCTCCTGACCCCGGGGCACAGCTCGGCCTCCCTCCCGCACATCCCAGGAAATCCCAATCCCATCAACCCCAGCTGGGGCGGTTTGGGGGGCACGGAGGGGACAGAGACCTCACTGACGGGACAAAGACCCCACCAACCTGCTGGGGGCATAGAAGGGGCAGAAATCTCACTGACCGGCTGGGGACACTGAGGGGACCGAGACCCCACTGACCGGCTGGGGACACGGAGGGGACTGAGACCCCACTGACCGGCTGGGGACACGGAGGGGACTGAGACCCCACTGACCTGCTGAGCTCCGGCGCTGGAAGATGCTCAGAGTTCCAAAAGAGGCGACAAAACTTCCTTGGCGCCTCATCCCCAAAATCCAGGCGGCCACCAAGAGCTCCGCAGCCCCCCAGGAAGGGGAAAATCATCCTCTAATTCGCTTTCTGTCCCTAAAAATCCTCAGAAATAAGGAATAAACGCCAGCACCTTCACTAAAAGCTGCCCCCTGGACGGAACCAGAATTTATGGGCGGCTTGGATCCCGCTGCCAGGTGGGAAAATGGGATGGGCGGGGCTCTCCCATCCCAATAATCGCCTCCAGCTGCTCCTGGTCACTGATGGTCCCACCTGGGCAGCGCTGAGGGCACGGGGGGCACCCCGGGAAGGGCATCAGGGATTTTCCAAGCTCCAGAGCTCTGCCCGGCCAAATCCCAGTGTCTTTTCCCACTCCACCCCAGTTTAAACTCCCTGGAAGTGCCCTGGGTGCTCTGCCTCATTCCCTTCTCTTTTCCAGGTGAATGTGGAATGGCAAAGCTCTGGTGTGGCTCCACCTTTCCCCGCACCCTTGGGAACAGCCAGGGGTCCGTCAGCAGCGGATCCAACACCCCGCTGGAAATTTGGGAAGGAGGAGAAGGTGGGATATCAGTAACTGACGTGGATTTCTCCCCACTCTGGAGCCGGCAGAGGTGCGGAAACAGAACAAACAGCACAGGGAGGAGCTCTGAGGGGAGAGAAGAGCAGGGAGAGACTTCCAATTCCATCTGCCCTTGGATCAAGGCAGATAATGAAATACCTCTGGAATGAGGGAAGAATATTTCCAATTTTGGTGGGAAAGCTGTTAGCAGGGGGCAGCAGCCGCGGGGGTTTTATCTCCCTCGGCAGGACGAGGGGTCCGTGATGGTCTGGCACCGTTTGACGCACCTGATCTTATCTTCCCAAACCTCCCTGTGCTCCCCTTCCAGGACACCCTGGAGCAGCACTGGAATATTGATTCCTGTCGCCGTATCCGTGCTCTTCTCTGGAATTGCTGTGGTGTTTGCGGAAAGGGGAACACGGGCACGGCTTTGCCCCAAAACGCAGCAGAGCATTTGGGATGAGGACTGGGAAATCCTTTCAGTAATGAGGAAAAACAAAAAAAATCACAGAATCGTGGAATGGGTGGGAAGGGACCTTAAAGCCCACCCAGTGCCAGCCCTGCCGTGGCAGGGACGCCTCCCACCGTCCCAGGCTGCTCCACACCCACCCAGCCTGGACTTGGAAGCTTCCAGGGATGAGGAATCCACGGCTTTTCTGGGCAACCTGTTAAAATCCAGGAGCTGCAGGAAGGTGGGATGTAAGGGCAGGTAGGGATGAATCCAGAACTGCCCAAAATCCCTCCTCTTTTGGGAAGGTGCTGCCAGACCTTTGGAGAACACAGCTGGTGGAGACCCTGATCCTTCCTCCAGCTCTGGAAAAATGGGAATATTCATCTGCCTCTCCTGCCTCATCAGATGGGATTCCCCAGCCACCAGCTGTTGGGTTGGTTTTTTTTTTCTAATTTTTCCTGAATCTCTTGGCAAGAGATTCCCTTCTCTGACATCTCAACCAGGGGCTGTGTTCGTGCCTGCCTTGGGAACAGGCAGAGGAAGCTGAATTTGAGGAATCTCAGCTGGGAAAAGCCCAAATCCCAACTTCCCATCAACCAACCAAGCGCTTTAAGCCTGGCTGACCCCACCGAGGAGCTGCTGAGCTCTGGGCTCAGCTCAACCTCTGTAAAACCACCCTGACAGCATTCCCTGCAGCTTCCCACTGGGAATTGTTGCTTAGCTCCAGCTGGGAGCAGCTCCACCCGCGGGGAAGGGCTGGGATTCCCCAAACCAAACCTTTCCCCCGCTCCTCGCTCGTGATTTGGGGGAAAAAAAACCCCGCAATTTCGGGATTCCTCAAATTAAACCTTTCACCGATGCCCCTCCCCGTGATTTGGGACAAAACCCCAATTCTGGGATTCCCCAAACCCCGGCTGGGGGGGGCGGGGAGGGGTCACAGCCACGAGGAACCAAAGGGACCCAGGGATGGAATCCCAGCAGGAGCAGCGGGATCAGGGGCTGGGGTGGGCACAGGCCATGGGGAAAGAGCCAGAGGGTTAAAAATAAAACCCCGTTTGCCTGATAAATTATTCCTTTGGAAATGGAAAAGGGGTGTTGGGGATGGGCTGAAGGTGGAATGGGTGGCAGGGGTGGGAGGTGACCACCGAGATGATGACCACCAGAGCGGTGACCACCGAAATGATGACCACCAGACCTTCTGAGCGATCCCAGCAGGGGTCTGAAGCCGTTTTTGGAGCACTGGGGAGAGCCAGGTGGGATGGGAGGGATGCTGGACGGGCCCCGTTCCCGCGGGACAGCAGCGCCACCACGTCGGGTTGGAGAATTCCTGAGGGAGCTGGGACCGTGGGTGACAGGAGCCACTGGAACAAAGCTAAGCAGGGCAGGAAAAAGACCCTGCTCCCGCAGGAATGACCTTCCAGGAGGTGGAGCCTGAGGAGCTCTGGAGCCGCGGCTGCACTCCTCGCTCGGGCCCGAACTTACGCAATGATTTATTTGCATCCTGCCCGAAAACAAATGGATGTTTTACATATTTATATCATAAGATAAAGTGATCCTGCAGCTGATCAAAGCCAGGGCAGATCTGGAGGCGATTACAGCAAGTGTTTGCTTAACTGAGGTCACGATGCACTCGGAGCGGGCGAGGCTCCGGCTCTGCTCCGCACATGTGAGCGCTCCAGGAAGGTCGGGAGAGGCCCCGGCTCCGAGTGCTGCCTTTCCAAGAGTCCAGGCAAAGCTGAACCTGGCTCCTCAACCCGGCCTTGGGACAAAGGATTGGTCGAGGGCAGCAGCGTTGTGCTGTTTGTGGAGCGAAACTGAGTTTTGTGTCCGATGGAAGCTCGGTGTGGCTTCGTTCGGAGCTCTGGGGAGGATGAGGGAGCTGGGAAAGGGTTGGAGAATTCCTGAGGGAGCTGGGAAAGGGGGTCAGCCTGGAAGAAAAGGGGGATCGGGCGGGCCCTTGTGGCTCTGCACAACTCCCTGCCAGGAGGGGCAGCCAGGGGGGAATTTGGGATTTGCTCCCAGGGAACAGGGACAGGAGGAGAGGGAACGGCCTCAGGCTGGGCCAGGGCAGGCTCAGCTTGGACAGCAGCAGGAATTTCCCCATGGAAAGGGTGCTCAGGAACTGGAACTGCCCAGGGAGGTTTGGAGCCGCCATCCGTGGAGGTGTCCCAGGAATTCCTGGAGGTGGCACTCAGAGCTCTGGGCTGGGGACAAGGTGGGGATGGGGCACAGCTTGGATTCCATGATCCCGGAGCTCTTTTCCAGCCTCAGTGATCCTGATTCCGTGAAATGGGGATGAGTCTGCCCAGCAGTTTCTGTGTCAGGCCGGGCTGTGACTGGAAAAGCTCCAGAGAGGACAGGGATGCTCCACCCTGCACACCTGGCACCAGCCAGGCTGGCCTCGGAGGGATTTTCCAGGTTGGAATCCGAGGTTAAAGGATAAAGTGGATGCAGTTTCCTCCTGGAAAGCCCTGCAGTGGCTGGGCAGAGGCTGTGAGATCCAGGGATGACTGACTGGTCCAGCCTGGCACTGTACTGTGATATACTGGGAATCCCTCAAACTGGGTGTCCAGGAGACTTTCCCAACATCCACCCTCACAGGAAATCCAATCCCCAGGGATGCCAGGGAACGTCCCTGGCTCATTCCCTGCCGCTTCACCAAATGTCACCACAGAGAGTTTGATTTCTGCCTGCTCCCTCTGAAACAGCAAATCCCTGCTCTTCCACCAGAGCCTGGATTCCGACGCTGGAAGAGCCAAACTCTCCCTGAAAAACCCAGTCAGGAATTTGCTTTCTCCTGATCTCCCAGCTCTGCAAAGCCACGCTGGGACCTTCCCCCCTTTTCCCCGCGGCACAAGCGCCTGTGCAAGGCTCGGGAGACAAATCCAGCCGGGATTTGCAATCCCTGGGATCTCATTCCCGGCCGCGCCCGGGCTCCATCCCGACGCAGAATTGGGAACGTTCCCCTCCCGTTTAACGGGATGCTGAAACGAGAACCGCATCCTCGTCTCGCGTCTCCTGCCATCCCATCTCCCGCATTCCCGGGGGGCCGCGGGGAGGGCAGCGATTCTCCCGTCACAGTTTCCCGCAGCCGGCACATCCCTAACCAATGCCGGCTTTCCCAGGAGGAGAAGGGAAGCTGCCGGTGCCTCCGGCAGCCCGAGCCTTCATCGCCGTGGCGGGGATGTCAGCGGGATGCTGATGGGAGCCTCGCCCAGCTCGTTCTCGGCGTGTGCGGGGCGGGATGGAGCAGCTGCCGGCTCCAGAGGGGGGATTCCTGAAGGCACGGCTGCCTTCGGGAATGGTGCGAACCCCCCGGCAGCCCAGGAGCTGGGAAACCACAGGAATTTTTGGCGAGGTTTTCGCGTCAGTGCCAGCGGAGGTGACTCCGGGGCAGCGGCTGCGAGCGCTCAGCACTCAGGGATGCTCCGGCTCCGCTGAGCGTCTCCTCTCCTCTTTCTCCTCCCCCCTTCCTCTTCCCTGATCCCGCAGGAATTTTTTCCCCCCCCCCGTTTTTAGTTCCTCACACACCGCTGGAACAGCAGCCAAAGCTCCAGCAGCACCGAGCAGCTCAGCTCCCTCGCGCTCAGTGCATTCCCAGCTTCTCACGAATCCCAACTTCCCCCAACTTAGAATTCCTGGGGATTTTCCCCATGAAAATACCCCGTGGAAATGTCCCCGGAAAACAGCAAAAGCCTGGAAATTTAACCAAAAAAAAAAAAAAAAAAAGCTGCAGGTTGGACTTTTAGACAGAAATCATCTCAGCCGCATGAGCAGGTTGGAGCAATCTGGGCACGGGGCAGAGGCTCCGCCACAGAAAAGGGATTATTTGGTCTATAAAGGGATTTTGATACAAAATACGTGGAAGAACCGAGGCTTCCTGTAGCCAAATTCCTGCATAAAACATAAAACCGGCCCAGACTTCAAACAGCATCCCAAAAACTTTCCAGCAGGTCCGTGAAGAGCTGGGTTTTTAAGGAAGCCAAGGGAACCGGGGCTGCCGCCCAGCGTTTCGCTGATTTTTATTTGGGAAATTTTGTGTTTCTCACCACCTGCACTCAGCAAAAAAAAAGGGCTCACCACGAGTTTTAAGGAAATTTCTTTGCTGAAATGGCAGAGGGGGAGATTCCAGGCTGGATTCTGCCAGGATTGGGGAGCAGAGGTGCCACAGCCTCCACCCCATCGGACACCCCCCAGATGTTGGTGGGGTTTCCTCAGGTGGACACCAGCTGTGGGAATGGGATGGAGGCTCAGTTTCCCCATTTCCGGGGAAAACCAGACCTTTTGGTTTCCCTTCCAAGGCTTTCCTCACCAGAATATCCCTGAGTTTCTCTGATCCCACCAGAAACACTGCTCCGCCAGGACGGAAACGGGATGAAAACGGGGAAATTACCTCCAAATAAAGATTTCACATCCACTTCCCACCCCCAAATCCAACCCCCTGGACCAGCCCCCATGCTCTTGGAAAGCCTAATCCCGATTTTCCAACTGCATCCCCCCAAATCCCTGCAGAGCCCTCAGCAAAGGACAGATCCCACCCTTCTTATCTGAGCTTCGGAGACAGCACTGACCTTCCTGCCGGGAATCAGCTCGATTCCCCAGAAAGGAGACAGAGGAAAAGGCCACGAGCCCCAGGAGGGTCAGGATTGTTTGAGCTGGAGGGGAGAGTTTGCTCCCAGTTTGTCCCTCTGCACATGGATCTCTGGGATTGTTCCAGCACATCCGGGCTGGCAGGAGCTGGAGCAGTTCCTGGCTGTGCACATGGAGGACAGATCTCCTGGGATTTTTTGGGATGTTGGGGGCCCTCCCCAGCTCCTGAAGCTCTGTTGGCTCCAGGGCTGGCTGGACTGCAGGATAGGGATGGAATAATCTTTGGATTAACAACAGGGGTTCAGAGGGGAGAGTCTCCCAAGGCTTGGGAAGGAGATGAAAAGAGCCTTTGCCCCCATTCCAGGCTGGAGAAATGGTTCCCAGCCCATTCCCACCTGGTAAAGCTGGGCAGAACCCTCTGCCGTACAATCCAAAAGATCGGGATAGAAGCGACCTCAAAGCTCATCTGATTCCAACCCCAACAACTTCCACCATCCCAGGCTGCTCCAAGCCCTGCCCAGCCTGGCCCTGGACACTTCCAGGGATGGGCTTTGTGCCCTGGTCAAGATAGGGAAATGCCACAGGAAAAAATGCTGGAGCAGCTCCCTAAAACCTCAGGCTGCTGTGCCCTTCAAGGGAAGATTCTGGGAATTGTTTCCAGCAGCTCCTCGCTGCCAGCACCAGTCCCAAACTGGTTTGCAGGAAGGAAACCAGTCCCACGCTGGGCACCCCAGGCTGCAGGCGCATCCAGCAGCTGGGACAATGCACCAGAAATCAGGATCGGGGCAGAGCTGGAACCTCTGCGGGATGAGTGTGGCAGCTGCTCCAGGGAATCACAGCACATTCCCTGCCTGGGATGGAGATCCTGGATTTGCAGCCTGGACCCATTTTCCTAAGGAACTTCCCACGCTGCTGGAGATGGATTCTGAACAGGGAGGGGGCAGGCACCTGAAACATTCCCTGAGCTTGATGAACACCCTGGTTTTCCTTCAGAAACATCAGCCTGGTTTATGGCAGCCTGAGCTGCTTCCTGCAGCTCCACAGAGTCCGTCTGGGATGTGCCAGAGATCTGCAGCCAGGCAGAGCAGCCCAGCCCCAAAAAAACACAGTGTCCTGCCACGGAGAGGCTGCCCCCATGACCTTCCCCCTCTCCAGCCTTCCAGGTTTTGTTTGCTTGAACTCTCAGCTCCTTTTTTTATGGTTCCCCCGAGCTGACAGGCTCGGCTCCCACCATTCCAAGATCGAGATTCCAGACAGAGCTTGCCAGCCCCGTGGAAAAACAGGTCCTGGGAGCTGGTGGAACCAAATCCCAAGGAAACAGCCAACAGAGCTGCCCTGGTTTTAAAGGAGAATTTTCCAAGCCCGTTTTTTCACCTTGAGCAGAGCCAGTGGAGCTGCCCAAGGCTGGGATGATCCCAAGGGCAGGTGCACGCAGGGATCAGCCTCTCCAGCAGCCAGATCCGAGGCTGGACAGGCACCTGGAGGTTTGGCACAGGAATTCAGCAGAACTGAAGCGTTTCTGCCCTTGGCTGAGCTCAGCCTCCCTCCCAACCCAGTCATCCAGGGCCCTTCCAGCTGGGAGCTGCTCCCTGCCCAGCAGAGAGACTTTTATTGGGATTAAATGAACATGTGCAGAGCTGATCCCAGAGCTCTGGGATCGTTCACTCCGTGGGGATGTTCCCCAGCTGCTCCTCAGCCCTGGCTGGATTTTGGGTGGCACCAGCTCCCAGAACATTTGGCTGGTGGGTTTTGGCAGCAGTTTTCCCAGGATCTGCAAAGGAGCAGGCACCAAAGGCTCATAAACCACGGTGGGAATCGTGTGCTCCACGGAAAATCCCAGCTGGCCCCGTAAGGGATGTTCTCCTCCCTGCTGGGAGCACCAGCACCTCTCACCGAGGCCAAGGCAAGTAATGATCCAAAAAGTCCAACCTCGGAAATTCCAGCAATCAGGACATGGGTTCCTTCTCCCCCAGCCTTCCAAGCCAACCATCACCAACGCCTTGAAGTCGAGATATTGGAATTGCCCGTGAATTTCTTCCGGTGGAGGGGCGGCTGAAATCCCAGCCTGAGGAATTGTCCTTTGGAATCTTTCCAAAGGGGGAAACAACTCCAGGCACAGGGAGCTCCCCACACTCTTAAAGCCTGACTTAACTCCGCAGGGTAGGAGCTGATTTTTTTTGGGGGCGACCTTAAACGTGCAATGCGCTGAGCCCACGACGGGACCAAGGCTTGGTTTCAGCTCTGCTGCTTCCTGTTCCCTGATCCCACCGACTTTTCCCTGTGTTTGGTCCCTGGCAGAGAAGCAGCCAAAGCTCCGGCAGCTCTGAGCAGCTCAGCTCACCGGGTTCAATGCATTCCCACGCGCTCAGGAACCCCAGCTTTCCCAGCAAAGGGTCGCATCCCAACCCTTCAACCCCACCCCGTGGAAATCCCCTCAAGCCAGCCAGGGGTTTGACCTCTGGAGGTTCTTCCACGGGGGAAGGAAGGAGCTGCTGCCCTGGAATAAAAGCTGGACAAGACAATTCCATACAAAAGGCAGCAGAAGCCAGACCGGGTCCCAGTGGGATGCTGCTCTCCTTAAACGTGCGGATCCATCCCTCCCTCCCGCGCTGCCCAACGCATCCCAGGACCACCTGGATGGGTTTCCCTTCCCACCCCACATTCCCAGCCCCCAAAGTGCCTCCCAAAACCCCCAGTGATGCCTTGGATTTTAACTTTGCTATTTCCCAGACCCTGCAGTGCTCAGGCTGTGACTCTGCAGGGTTTTGCAGCCTGGGAGCTGCTGCTCTCTCACGGTCACAGGGACACAACAAAGCCTCTCCAAGGCTGCTCTCCAAGGACACCCAGACTGTCCTGGGCCCAAAATGTGCAACCCAACCCCTTGAGAAGGGGGGCTGAGCTGGGGAAATGCCATCATGAGCTAAAGTTTGAATTGGGGAATTGATGCTGAGATGCAAATGGCCCAAAGCTCTAAAGGGGTGAAGAACTCGTGACTCGGGGTCCATCCTGGGCTCCATGGCGAGAGCAGCCTCTGGCTCCCCAGGCTGGGCCTTTGGAGGCCTTTCCAATCCATATCCACCTTTATTCCCTCCCTCCTGTCCGGGCTCTGTTTCCAGGGAGCCACTCCAGGCATCACCAGCAGGAGCCTGGAGCTACTGGGAAAGCACAGAATTCCTTCAGTTTATTGTGCTACAAAACCTCCTGCTGGGATGGACGAGGAGGGACTGGAAACTCAGCAGCCCACGCACAGCCTGGATCCCTCTGGCTGCTCCCTCTGGATCCCACCCAGCTGCAAAGCTGGGATCCCCCAGAGCTCTGCAGGGAGCCCTGAGCCCAGCCAGCTCCTTATCCTGGGTGTTGGATCAGCACAGCCTGTCCTTTCCGTGCGGAGCAACTCCCGATTCCAAGCCGGTGCTTTCCTCTGCTTCCGACACCAAGCTCCCTCGCTGCGTTTGTAGAGGGACGAGTCCCAGCCCCTGCCTGGCTGCAGAAGGGCTCGTGCCCCTCGGCTGTGGCTCCTCTGAGTCACTTCTTGGCCAGACAAAAGCAAAACTCTGCTGAATGGACCAGCAGAGCCAAAGGCCCAGCTTGGGCTTTAATTTGATGACAAACAAATTATTCATTTGCTGTGACCAAAGTGGGAGGGGGAGGGCAAAGGTCCAGGCTCCAAGCACAGCCTTTTCCCTTTTGGAAATGTCCTTCCCATTCTCCTGGCTGTCACCTCTGGGCCTTGCCCAGCTGGGGAAGGCAGCAGTGACCTCCAGATGCTCAATGTGGCACCAATTTGGGCTGAATCACCCCGCGTTCGGGCTCTGACACGGAGCAACCCTGGGGTGTTTTATTGTTTTCAAATCACTCGGTGTTATAAAATCAGACAAATGCTGCAATAGGCTCCGCTGGGAGAAAGTGCCTGGGAGGAAAAAAAAGGGGAGGAAAAAGGGGAGATAAAGGGGAGAAAAAGGGGAGGTAAGGAGGAAAAAAAGGGCAGGGGGGAAGGGGAGAAAAAGGGGGAAAAAAGGGGAGAAAAAGGGGAGATAAAGGGGAGAGAAAAGGAGAGAAAAAGGGGAGAAAAAGGGGAGAAAAAAGGAGAGAAAAAGGGGAGAAAAAGGGGAGATAAAGAGGAGAAAAAAGGGGGAAAAAGGGAAGAAAAAAGGGAGATAAAGAGGAGAAAAANAAAGGGGAGGTAAGGAGGAAAAAAAGGGCAGGGGGGAAGGGGAGAAAAAGGGGGAAAAAAGGGAAGAAAAAGGGGAGGTAAAGAGGAGTAAAAAGGGAGAAAAAGGGGAGAAAAAGGGGAGATAAAGAGGAGAAAAAAGGGGGAAAAAGGGAAGAAAAAAGGGGAGGGAAAAGGGGAGATAAAGGGGAGAAAAAGGGGAGGTAAGGAGGAAAAAAAGGGCAGGGGGGAAGGGGAGAAAAAGGGGGAAAAAAGGGAAGAAAAAGGGGAGGTAAAGAGGAGTAAAAAGGGAGAAAAAGGGGAGAAAAAGGGGAGATAAAGAGGAGAAAAAAGGGGGAAAAAGGGAAGAAAAAAGGGGAGGGAAAAGGGGAGATAAAGGGGAGAAAAAGGGGAGGTAAGGAGGAAAAAAAGGGCAGGGGGGAAGGGGAGAAAAAGGGGGAAAAAAGGGAAGAAAAAGGGGAGGTAAAGAGGAGTAAAAAGGGAGAAAAAGGGGAGAAAAAGGGGAGATAAAGAGGAGAAAAAAGGGGGAAAAAGGGAAGAAAAAAGGGGAGGGAAAAGGGGAGATAAAGGGGAGAAAAAGGGGAGGTAAGGAGGAAAAAAAGGGCAGGGGGGAAGGGGAGAAAAAGGGGGAAAAAAGGGAAGAAAAAGGGGAGGTAAAGAGGAGTAAAAAGGGAGAAAAAGGGGAGAAAAAGGGGAGATAAAGAGGAGAAAAAAGGGGGAAAAAGGGAAGAAAAAAGGGGAGGGAAAAGGGGAGATAAAGGGGAGAAAAAGGGGAGGTAAGGAGGAAAAAAAGGGCAGGGGGGAAGGGGAGAAAAAGGGGGAAAAAAGGGAAGAAAAAGGGGAGGTAAAGAGGAGTAAAAAGGGAGAAAAAGGGGAGAAAAAGGGGAGATAAAGAGGAGAAAAAAGGGGGAAAAAGGGAAGAAAAAAGGGGAGGGAAAAGGGGAGATAAAGGGGAGAAAAAGGGGAGGTAAGGAGGAAAAAAAGGGCAGGGGGGAAGGGGAGAAAAAGGGGGAAAAAAGGGAAGAAAAAGGGGAGGTAAAGAGGAGTAAAAAGGGAGAAAAAGGGGAGAAAAAGGGGAGATAAAGAGGAGAAAAAAGGGGGAAAAAGGGAAGAAAAAAGGGGAGGGAAAAGGGGAGATAAAGGGGAGAAAAAGGGGAGGTAAGGAGGAAAAAAAGGGCAGGGGGGAAGGGGAGAAAAAGGGGGAAAAAAGGGAAGAAAAAGGGGAGGTAAAGAGGAGTAAAAAGGGAGAAAAAGGGGAGAAAAAGGGGAGATAAAGAGGAGAAAAAAGGGGGAAAAAGGGGAGATAAAGAGGAGAAAAAAGGGGAGAAAAAGGGGAGAAAAAGGGGAGATAAAGGGGAGAAAAAAGGGGGAAAAAGGGGAGAAAAGGGGGAGAGAAAGCGGAGTAAAAAGGGGGAAAAAGGGGAGAAAAAGGGGAGAAAAGGGAGAGATAAAGCGGAGTAAAAAGGGGGAAAAAGGGGAGAAAAAGGGGAGAAAAGGGGGAGATAAAGCGGAGTAAAAAGGGGGAAAAAGGGGAGAAAAAGGGGAGAAAAGGGGGAGATGTTCCTCCAGATGGCAGGAGCAGGGACAACCCCTGGCCCACGCTGTCTGTTTAGAGCTGGCTGGGCTCCATTTTGCCAGGAATTAATAGGACAAAAGTAGGAGGCAAAGCCCTGGAGCCCAAGGGACATTCCCAGGGAATCTCTGCTTGGGAAGCAGGGTTTGCTGGGGAATCCTGAAGGATCCAAGGGGATCACAAATCCATCCATCCCCAACTCCTGCAGAGCCTGCTCAGCAGCCCTGCCTGGCGGGAGGGGGGGATTTTCTCTTCCAGGAGGTTCCTGGCAAACACTCCGAGGCAGGAACCGTGGGTGGGAGCCAGGGTGGGCTCTGGATGGCCTGGAGATCATTTTTCATGCTTTGCTGTTGAAAGGAATCCTTGCTTCTCCACGACCTGGGAGCTCTGGGAGTCCAGCGGGGTCGTGCTGGAGCTCTGGAGTTAAATCCCAGCAGGGAGGAGCTCCCGGAGCTTTAGTGGGGATGAGCAGCAGCGCCTCGGGAGCTGCTCACAGCCCTGCCCTGCCTACAGCACGCTGCCAGGGGCTCTCCTGAAGAAGCCCAGCCTGGGAATGGGATGGGTTTTCCATACCGGAGATCCCTCAGGGCCGTGCCAGGAGGGCAGAGCTGGCACATCCCAGGGGTGGGAAGGGAATGGCTGCTGGGAGAGGGCAGAGGGAGGACTTGGAAGGAATTGGCCTCGAAACTCACCAAAAAAAAAAAAAAAGAGGTTTTACATGAAAAGCTGGATCCAGCTCCTTGCATGCCAGGAGGCACAAAAGGAGCCTGTGGCTCCACACGAGGTTTTTCCACAGGATCCACTTCCCTGGATGCATCTTGTCCCATAAATCCTTCCCTGCATCCCCACTCGCTGGAAGCAAATGGTTTTCCAGATGGGCCCCAAAAAGAGAAACACGAATCCAGCAGGTTGGATGCAGTGATGGAGCTGCCTCTTCCCTCGGCTTCCTTGTGTCCCCTCCTGGAATGGGCCAGGCCTTTCCTAAAGGAAAGGGGCAACTACAGAGCCGATGCCTTCGGTTTTAAGGGGTTTTTTTTTCTGCTCTGCTTTAGTGTGCAGCTCTCAGCTCCATATTCAGTGTTACTGAGTTCTCCTCACAGGGCACTCAGACACAACAATTCTCTCCAGCTCAACATTCCAGGACAATCCTTCCCAACCTCAGGAAACCCAAAAGCACCAACAACGTCAAAAAGAGGAGGCCAAGCAAGGAGGATGGAACTTCATCATTCCAAGTGATCCATTGGCCAGTTCAGCTCCAGATGCAAATGGAGCAGAACTTCTCCAAGTGTGAAACCCCGTGGCCAGGCCCCTTTTCTGTGCCCATCTCGAGGCCCATCCTGGCAGGGCTGCAGCCGGGCTCTGGCATTGCCAGGCTGTGCCCTTGGAAGGCCTTGCCATAAATCCC
>WEKY01042928.1:0-40045 GCA_013390045.1 Picathartes gymnocephalus
AGAGGATCTTTCCAGCACATAAAAGGGGTTATAGAGAGCTGGAGAGAGATTTTTTATAAGAGCATATAGTGACAGGACTAGGGGGAAAGACGTCAAACTAAAAAAGAGTTGATTTAGATTAAATATTAGGAATTATCTTCTGTGAAAGTGATGAAGCACTGGAACAGGTTGCTGACCAAAGTTGTGGATGCCCCATCCCTGAAAGTGTTCAAGGCCAGCATGGATGGGGCACTGAGCAACATGGTCTAATGGAAGGTGTCGGTGCCTATGGCAAGGGGTTGGAACTAAGTGATGTTTATTGCCCTTTCCCACCCAAACTGTTCTGTAACTCTATGATGACTATTGGCTGAAATAAATATTTTTGTTATGTCTGTATGATGTCAATTTTTGAATTAAATTTTTCTTTTAAAATGATTTTCAAAACTTATGGAACTGAGCAAGCCATCTCAGCTGTACTGTGTACATGGCAATGAATATATACCTATTATGTTGTGGTACTGATTACTTGGAATATCTTATTAAAAACCAGTTTAACATAAGTCTTGTACTTCAAGTTGCTCAGATATAAACCCAAAATTGAGCAGTCATCTCTCAACAAAAGCAAAAGTTATTGTAGAATACTAAAAGAAGGCCATGGTTGGCTTTCTCAAAGAGTATTCAGAATACCACAATATTTGAGGATTTTAAGATGCATCTTAAGTGTGTGTTTTCACTATTTACAGATTTCTCCAAGAATCATAATCATATTTGTTTTTGAAGAGTGTATAAAAATATTTTTAGACTGTATATTTGAATTATATTGTCCCGTGGTAGAGATAATTTCAAAATAATCTGTACAACAAGCTAAAATAGAATGTTCCAGTTCTAGGTCTGTTTAGCCAGGCTGGTCTTCTTCTCCACTAGCTTGTCTTCAGGCACATGGGGATGGCCTGTCCCTGTAACTAAGTTTTCCTTCTTAAGGCACATCCAGCCTTCCTGTTCTCCTTTCACTTTGAGGACTGCCTCCCAAGGGACTGACTCAACCAGTCTGCCCTCTGGAAGCCCAAGGTGACAGTTCTGCTGACCCCCCTGCTTGCTGCCACAAGAATCAAAAACCATAATTTCATGATTGCTTCCAACCATCGTACAGCCATTAGTCCTTCTCTGATAGGTCAAGAGGGGAATTTTGCCTAGCGGACTTCTGCACCATCTGTGTCATGAAGTTATTGTCCCACACTTCAAGAAAATCCTAGACATTTTCCTCTCTGCTGTAATGTATTTCCAGCAGGCATCTGGTGGGTTTTGCTGCAGAAACTTTTCCTTGCCTCTTATCCTATTATTTAGGTGAGAGAGCAAGGAGTAATTATTTGGTCTCATTTCTTTTAGAAAGTGAATGTTAAGCCTGGATGCTAAAACTTTTTGTCAGCCAGTTCTATGACTTGTTCCAATAAAAAAATATTGTTTATTCTGCTTGCACCTTCAAATCCCAGAAGCTTTGTGTAGATAATTACATTCTATGTGCAGTCAAGAGCATGACAATAAGCAATCAGTCAATTCCATTATTGTGAGGGTGATACTGTGAGGGCTATATCCAATGTCATTTGCTTCTCTGTAACACATGCACAAAACACTCTGAGTTCCAGTGTTTTCCTGTTATTATATTTTAAATCATACTGCTAATAATGGCTTTATAGTCACTGGGAAGCATGTGTGCTGTGAATACAAATACCAAGAGACTAATAATTTTGTTTTAAAAAAGCAAGGGTTTGATTTATAGTGGAATAAACAGGTAGGAAGTTACAACCTTTTTCATCTCATCAATAGTAATAATAATAATTATTCTAATAATAATGAATATTATGTGATTATGATGATTATTGATGATGATGATGATTTTATTATAGAATGTTATTTTAAAAAATGTATGCCTATGGTCAGAACTTTATTTTCCTTTTTTAAGGAAAATCAAAAGAAAGGACAAGAAAGTAGTAGTTAAAAGTTAATCTCCTTTTTTTCACTATAAAAGTAAAAATCCTCATAATTACTAATGGCTTTAAACAAAGAAATGCACAAAACTTACATACGAATTTCCTTTGGCACAATATCAGAACTGCAAAAATAACATAAATTTTAGCCATCTCAAAAGAGTAACAGTAGATAATACAGTCTCAGACCTCACATTTTTGGAGTGCTGTGCTTTATCTGTTGAAACAATGCTCGTATAAAAGTTTTCCTTGACTGTGGGATTTTTTCCTCAATCAAAGGGGAACACTGAAATGGCAAAGAACCATCAGAATATTTCCTGTTATTTTCCTCAGAAAAAAAAAAAAAAGTGGAGGGATACTCTTTTTTTTATTGTAAGGGGTGAACTTGCTGTCCTTGTGTTTGCAACATTAGAGAAAAAAGACTCTCTAGAGAGAATATGTATGGATCTGCACGTATTTTCATACTGTATTATTCTGACAGCCCTTTCTCTGCTTTGTTAAGGACAATATCTCACTCATGGATGGGTTTTCTGTGCTCTATGTATCTCTAAAGATAAGTAAAGACAGTCATGAACTCTTAACTTACTGCAAAACATTTTCCTTAGCATATAGTATGCTAGGTCAAGGTGAACTTCTGTGAAAATATTCTGTTCAAATATTCATTACATATCCACAATTACACCCAAAAAGAGAAACATGTAACTTAAAAAATTGTCTTTGAAGCTAAATTTGAAATATAAATTTAAAGTGGAATCCTCCTTATGCTCTGACCATAATGTCAACATTTTTTCTAGAGTGTCTGCGTCGTAATCTTGCAGTCTGATAAGCAACTCAACAGTGAGTTTCTTTTATTCTCTTGAATATCAGAACTGCAAGACTAAATTATGTCCCTTGTAATGATTATCTAGTCCAGTGTATAGTTTAATCATTTGGTATTAATTGTGAAAGTCCCAAAGCAGTGCAAAGCTGGGTGTTCATAATACATGATTGTTGGTTACTCACTTGGGCTATCATAGATGAAAGTTCAATTTCTATTATAGTAAGACTTTTTGAAAAGAGGTCTCTGAATTAATAATACAGTAGCTTATCAGTCGTGTATGACTTTGTAGTGGCAGAAATATTTCTTTATCACATTATTCCTTGAATAAAAAATAAATTAAAAAAAAAAATTAGTTTTCTGCCAAATCAAACCATAAAAATTTTTAAAATTATAAGTTTATCGTTAGGGCAAAAGAATTTGCGTTTTTCTCTAAGACTTTTTTTTTTTTCCCTGTATACACACATGCATATTCTGGATTCTAAACCTATGTTTTGTTCAAGATGTTATTTTCTCTTTTTTCCCTAGAGCAATATATATTTTAGTTCCTTGGTCAAAATTCATACTCTGCTCTTATGTTATTTTTCCCTTATATACATATATATATATATGTGTGCATGTTTTTTCAGTGTGGTGTTCTTCAGTGCATGATACCTCCACATCTTCTACACCTCATAAAACTTGGCATGAAGGAAAATTCTCTGAAAGTCCCATCTTGTAGAAATACTACTGTAGCTGAGTCACCATGGTATCACTATGATTTCAGCAGTTTACATGGGAGAAAATATCATCTTTCATCTCTTTAAAATACTACTACTACTACGAAGAAATGCTGTCTTAAATGCATACTGTCTTTTTTAATGAAAAATAGAACTGTCTTTAAGAATATGAAGGAATTAGTGCCCAAGATTTCTAGAAATGGTCATAAACTTGCATGCTGAACACAGAAACCTAGATTTTTCTGATTCTTCTCCATGTTGACAATGACACAGAAACAACCATTATGAGACAAAGTGAAAAAAAAATCTTCTGCCATTAGTTTCTCCATCCTGACTTTTAAGACGGGAAAGGATATTACTTAGCAAAACGCTTATTCTGGTGATATTTAAACATTACTGAATGTCAAAAGGCACAGAAGGGTGTAAGGTTAAATGTGGCATTTGGTACCCTCCTACAAACATCAGGTTCTTAAGTCTTGCTTAGCACTCATAACTGTTGAAGATCATCTTTTGCTTTCTCTTAGTTTCTGTCTAGCACAATTTGAAGAGAAAATATCTGAAGGAAACCTCTGGTTCTGTGGAATCAAGGCTCCTAGATAGTTCTTTAATGGTGCCCCCACTCCTAATTTTAGATTGTCTGTATCATTTCCTGCCTGTTCCCACTGGCAAGGCAATTCCAGCAGCTGTAGAGTTCAGACATCTGCTAAATCAGGAACTAAACAATGAACTAAATGCCATTTTTTCAGAAACTAAGTTATTCTACTAGAGAATGGTACTATGTAGTATGAGATTTGGTATTGCTGATGAAGCAACAAAAACTTAAAACTGTTTTTCCTTCCCAGCAGTATATCAAGGGCACATCACAGGACAAGTGCATTTGCAGCCACAAATTGCAGGTGGAAATGCTATCATGGTAGCAAGTGATAATAGACTGACAGATGCTGGGCTGAGAAGTGATGCACAAAACATTAATAGGTTGAAGTATGAATGGGACACTTTAATTTATTTTAAAGTGTGTGCAATTAAGGATGTAGCTTTTTATATATAGAACATTTTTCTAAGAAGTTTTGCTTCTTTCATTAGCTGCAGCAGGAATCATGGCATATTCCTGATTTTAAACCAAGACCAAGTTTTCACTGCACTGCTTGTGCATAAATAAGATACAATTACAAGTAATTACAACTTTAATCTCGAGGCATATCCTTATCATGAGAATTTTAATCAGTTCCTAGATTTTTCATTTCAGAAAAAAAAATAGTTCAATATTTTAGTTAGAGGTGGGCAGAAATTAAATGTTATTGATAAAAATTAAATAAAATTCTTAACTGTCCCCACCACCACTTTATTAATTTGAAATTAAATGTTCAAAAAGACACCAAAAGCATCAAAGACAAAGGAAAGTATGTGTCCTGTGAGAAGTAAGAATGTCCCAGATGCTATATTCAAGCAAGTATGGGTCATGGCAAGCGAAGTCAGAACAATAAAATATTCAAGGTAAAAAAATCTAAAGCATAAAAAAGAAAGAAACAATGATTGTAATTGTACTAATAATATGCTGTCACTCAATAAAAACATGTCAGTAAGAGTTAGCACAGATGTAGCACCACAGAGAAAGTACTAATGTTCCCGTGAATTCATGGCCTGCCAGATTAGCTCTGACTAGGCTTTGTTAAACTAGCAATTTGTGCAGCTAGGACATTTTGCCATGGCTATCCTGTGAGACATCATGGAGTGTGATCTGAGAGAACCATTGTCACAATCTGCTGGTACAAATTGCACTTTTCTTAACACACCTTGATCTTTCTTTCTTTCTTTCTTTCTCTCTCTTTCTCTCTCTCTCTCTTTCTCTCTCTCTCTCCTGTGTATTAAATTTGGATTTCAAATTTACACCAATGAATGTAGCAAAAATAAAAGTAAATAATGCAGATATGATGATTTATTTTATTTACTTTTCATTACAACTGTATCAGTATCAAAGCTGTTGAGAGATTGAAAACAGTTAAGATTCCAGTTAAGTGGCTGGGTCGTTTTCCTGCGTACTGTTCTTTGCTGGGATGGTTTTCATCTGGCTAAAGTTTCAGAATGATTATATAAGTTGCAGCTACAACATTAACTGCAGTTTTATATATCCATTTTTAGTGCTTGATTCAGACATTAGGAGAGGTTGATTTACAAAGAAATTGAAAAGTTTAAAGTAAGAAATGGAAGTTGGAGGGCTAAGTTTAGAAACTCGATACTTCCAAGTTGTAGATAGTTTTTGCTTGATTGAGGGTTGAAAGAAGACTTCTGCAAGAATATCTGTGAAAAATGTAGTGTTTCAAGGAGAAAAGTTAGGACAACAACAAGAATTATCTGGGAAGATCATAGGGAAGGTCTATTCCTGATGTTTTGTTTTTAAATTTTTATAAAGCACTGACATTTGCTTTGAATTATTATCTTATTTTTGCAACAGAATATTTAGTATTTGATGATGTTAAATGTTTTCTTAGAGATGTATGGATAGTCCCTGAAGCACAAAATTATTTCGATTTTAGAAAATTGTACTTTTACACAAAATAATGCGCAGGATGCAAGAAAAATAATGAACTGTTTAAACAAATAAACTGAGACAAAAATTATTAGCATTATGAAAGTGATATTTTAAACAACTGAATGCTCTATGCTCTGGCAGACATGACATAATAATATATATACATAACATGCAATTTTCTTTTAAAATAACACCTTTTCATAGTTTCTCTATTTTATTTATTCATTTCCTATTTTACTTTCTATACAATAATTTTGGCACAGTGCTCTTTATGTTCAAAATTTTACCCTTCATGCTATATAATCTCAAAATTTTCAGCTAAAATATATATTTCCAGTGCCTGGGACTTCAAATACAACTTTTCATTTGGAAATATTTTTAGTTTTCACAATATCAAAGGAAGCCATGGGAATATAACTTTACTCCAAGACTGAAAGCAGGTAATATAAATTAGGAAGAGTCTTTAAAATTGTTTTGGTTATTTTCAAGATAGATGAAAGCAGCGAGAGAAAAACATCAGTTCTTCCTTTCTAGTTCTCATAACTAACTTTTGTATTTGGTTTTGATGGATTTTTGTAACAGTAATTCAGTTGATTAAATACTTCTGAGCCAAATAACTTTCCTCGCATGAGTTCATATAGGTGCCAATTCACCTCAAAATCAATGTGTTTGCATTGAAGGTTTAAGAAACCGTTAATATATTAAACTCCATCAACCACATTTTTAAACTCTTTAAAATTATATTGTTGTTGAAAAGCAAGTAGCCTTGGAATATGAGTTTATTCTAAGTTTTTGGTTTTTGTTTTTTAGTATGTCAATGGGTAAAAATGAACACAGCTCAAAAGAATCATAATTGGACAACAAGAAATTGCATTTTTCTACAAATGAGATAAAACTCCACAGCGGATTAAACTAGCGTATTTGAGAAAAAAATTGTGTTTTAAGAGCTATATCATAAAGATAGAGTGAATACAATGATGTATTCAACCTGTATTTTAAGAGTTAATGGAATCAATATCTTTACTTGTATAAGATGGCCTTGCTATAACCTATGAAAAGGCTACATTAAAAGTGACTCTACAATCAATTCTTAAGAGTAAATATGTACATAAACCTTGAAAACCTAGCAAAGGCAGGTGTATTACACATCCTTAAACCTCCAAGTGTCTTAGTTTTCTTAAGTAAAACTGCAAAAAGAGTTGGACTCTCTTCAAACATAATTAATCCAAGAAGAAAAACAAACAAACAAACAACCCCCAACCCCCAAAAATCTCATCCCACAATAAAAGAAAACCTAAAAGAACACACAACAAAGAAGCAAACTGCAGCAGAAAGGGCACAGGTAAATCATCAGTGAACTTGGCCAAGTATATTTAACAAACACTTTAATGAAAAATTAAAACTGCCTTATATTTTAATGGGAGACTGTGTTTGGAAGGATCAAACATGCGTTAGAGCAATAAAGTCACCAGTAGGTGTCAGTTCAGCCAAATGACTTCTCTGCAGGATGCCTTCTGTGCGTCACAAAGCCTCCTCAAACTGACAAGCGTCCTGCCACTTGCTGCAGATGCCTGGCTATTGTGCACTGCAAGGACTAAATATGCCATTACAACCCTGTGTATGCCTAATTTGTATTGTCACGTGAGAACTAAAACCTGAAACGGGGCCCTGAAGGCACAAGAGCTAATGAACTCTGCCTGGCTTCAGAAAAGTAATCCATCACTGACTTACCATGGCCCTTTACTTTAGACCCTGTTGATGAAAATTTTCTAATCTCTCATGCCAAGTGACGTTTTCTTAACTGAGCAAGACAGAATGCCCTCCTCACATTAACCTTCCTGTAGCAAAATACACTACAAGTTAGAATCTTCTGAGTTAATTTGAAGTATTTTTCATTAAGACATGGGAGGAGAGGAAGGAAAAAAGAAAGCAAACAAAAGAAAATTATTAGCCAGATCCTCCCTGTTTAGCTATGGACTTAAAAAGTAAATATAAAACTGAGTGAAGAGTGCTATAATAGTAATATGTATCTTAAAGCAAATAGACATATGCATGGATTTCCACAGCAGGCCAGGTTCATTAACATTACCATTAATTTTAATACCAACATCAAGTGACTAATATTATGATAATGCATTAAACTTTAACTATCCATTTTTTTTCTTCACAATCTTACTATATTTGGCACAAAATGCTTTCAGGTTACCAGTTTTCTGCATAAGAACCTATGTGTCAATATAGCAAAACCTGAAAATTGTTAGATTTTCGAAGGGTTTTATAAGAAAAATTAGTTACCCAGATTTTGGTTTTTTTTCTAAAGTAAGTAAATATCCTTGTATTTTTAGGAGTAGCTGGGTAAGAGGTTGGCTTGATTTTTTTTTCTTTGGTTTATGATTTTTAAAAATAACATTTGATAATCCTAACAAGACCAACTTTATGGATGTTCTATGGGGAAAATTCCAAGTTATCTGCTTCCATTACCGATTGCCTATGCCATGCTGCCTGATTCTCTACCACATAGGAGAGTTAGCAAGTGCCTCCTGAATATCTGTGTCAGAAAGACTAAGGATGATTTACATCAGCTAAAAGCTACACATGAAAACAAAACAAATTGTTCCCAACTTGTTCATCAGCCTGACTCAGTCTGCCCAGGTCAGGAGACAAGAGTAGACAATAACAGATATTCAGTGAAACAAGACTTTCTCTATGACATGCAGTTTTCTTCATTCAGCCACTTAGGAATTCCAGAACCTGCATCCAAATCACCATGCTTCTGTAGCCAGCGGTGGACCCTACTGCCAAGAATGCACTGAATCTTTTTCTTCCAAATGTGTTTTTTTCTAATGTGTTCAGCCTCCATATTACTGTTCCTATCACCTTCAAATCCTAGGCTGATTGCAGCCGTTCCATTTGATCCTTATAATGTAATCCTTTCCTTATCTTTTTCTACTTACTCAGGTGCCTATCACCAAATCAGTAACATCTCAGTGTAAGAGGAAATGGAGTGTAGTCCTTGCCCCCAAAACACTAGGTTCTTTACATGTACTGATACTCTTTATTTTCTAATATACAGAGGGAAAGAAATGGTTTCTAAGGAGGAAAATTATGTGAATTCATGTCTCATTCCTTTTCTAGATATTTAGCTATCTCAGAATATCTGTCAGATCAAACAAATCTTTGGATGCAAAGGTTGGTCTACCATTTACATTTCAAAGTCTGAGGGGCTGTTGTGAAGTCCTGGAGAAAACAGTTCATGCTGACCCTGCCAATGATTCTGCACCTCTGTATATTTAATTCCAGTTAATTTCTGATCCTTTCAATGAAAACAGTTCAGATAGTTTTTAGAAGCTTAATTAAGATAGCCCAAAGTACAATAAAGCCAGAAAAATTGCTTTATTTGGATCTAGTGTCCCACTCCTACACAGGAGGGAGCATCCAAGATCTGCAGATGCCCAAGTCTGAAAAAGAACAGCAAAAGTCAAAAGAGTTTAAAAAAAAGAAAAACTCACTAAGTTTATTAGCACACTACACACCTGGCATGAAGAAGAAGCAGAAGAAGCAGAAGAAGCAGAAGAAGCAGAAGAAGCAGAAGAAGAAGAAGAAGAAGAAGAAGAAGAAGAAGAAGAAGAAGAAGAAGAAGGAGAAGAAGAAGAAGAGGAAGTAGAAGGTCTCTAGCTCTTCATGAAAATGAGTTAGCATGCACAGTCTCTACTGGAGCTTTCCAGAATTGGGCTGAGGTGGTTTTATCCTCATCCCCTCCCCTCATTGGTCGTGCCCATTTCTTGACCCCACTTCTGTGCTTGTGCTGGATGTTATGCTATCATCATGGACCTGAACAGGAAAATTGGTTCCAGAAAGGTGCAGTCATACCTTCATAATGCCTCCCTTTCTGGGCACATCCTGTTCTAACTTGCCTAGTTGAATGGTCATTGGTGCTTGAGGCAAAGTAATGCCTTTCCTCCTTACTGCCCTGGCACCTACAGGGTAATTAAAATGGGATAAACTTAGTAGATTTTTTTTATAGTACACATATATACAAATAAAAATATTTGCCAAAGGTAATAAATTCACTCAGTAAAATGAACACTGAAGAATTTTTTGGTTTTTTCCAGAATCAGCGTGTGAAAGCCTGAAAACGAGAATTTCACTTTAATTTGAGTGTGTTGGTGAAGACCATTTCAAACACATAATGGACTTTTAGCTGAAAATTTATGTTATGGTAAAGATTAAAATAATAATTATCTCAGTCAAGGACACCTATTAAATTTAAAGGATTGTGTATTACAGGGGAGTGCTTTGGCCTTGATTCTAGACTAAGGTCAGGTGAGACCATTTCTCTGATCTTTAAATTTGCCTTAAGGAGCCATGTCTAAGTGTCACTTAGTACTCATCTTATGACAAGACAAAATATATTCCTGATAGCAATACGCTATTTAAAAGAGAAAGGGGAAGAAAGCAACACTCATTTCTACTTAGTGTTCAGTAGAAATATTTAGACAGAAAATCTCATCAAGGATTGAAACTCAGTGAAGTAAAATCCTGGGATGGTTGAGTTACAGCTGCTGCTCCGTTATGGTGTTTGCATGCCCTTTTGTATTGGAGAAGATTTTTCTCTGAGGAGTGGTGGCTCAGTAGCCAAAAATTTACCCCAGCTGCAGCAATAACTTCCATATGCACACGACCTTCAAAATCCAGCCTGAATGCACAGTTGCTATGCTATTCCTGACCAGAGGAAGATCTACTTCACTGCTAATTATTTCACCATTTCACTTTCTCTAATGACTTTTTATCTGCCAATTTGTCTTATTTTTAACATTCTTTTCTTGACCAAAAGAATGATCATTCCCTAATAATGTTGGTACCTGCACATTAAATCCCACCATTTAAAGGGCTGTTAAATCAAGTGCTAAGATGCCCTTCAAAAAGACTGTTGTGCGAGAACTGGTAAGTTATGCTCTTATTCTTTTCTGCAATTATGTTAAACGATCAGTCCTCACCACATAAGACAAGAAGTATTGTGCATGGAGAAATTCTTTTTAGGATGCTTGGTAGCAATTTCATTCAAATTAATTCAGTATAGACATGTGCTACTTTTTCAGAAGACTGTTCATCTGATCTTGGTTCTTCTGATTTCATAAAGCTACATTATTAAAGATAAAAATCAGCATGCAGACAATAAATCCCCATTTTACTTCTATTAAGCTGTTTTTAATACTGAGATTTTATTCATAATTTTAATGTCATAGTTGCCTTTACATGTTTATATTTTAATTTTGTTTACAATGCACATTTTTTCCAAAACAGGAAATTTTCTTCTTTTTTATCAATATTTCAATGAGAAATATCTATTCATTTATAAATTAAAAGAAACCAAAGATATTCCTCTTGGGAAAAAAAAAATCCAAAATTGTATTTTTTAGATTTTTAATTAAAGTGCAAATTTAAAGATTTTCACAGAAAATTATAACATTATAAATTATAAAATTTCAAGGGAATATAATTTTGAATCCTGATGGAATAAATGTTACAGAGATTTTAATGAAAAGAAAATAAAAAAATAAATTAGTATTGGCAGTCTTGCAAACAAAAGAGAAGAGTTCTAGTTTGTACAATGTACAGATTTTCAAGGAACTTCATTCTGATCAGCTGAAAAAAAGCAATTATTTTGCGGCTATTATGGCTTATGGGCTAAGGTTTTATTTTTAATTAATCACTCTTCTTTCCTCTTCTCTGACTATTTTGATTCTCTAACCTTCTTACCTGTAATAAACACTTCAACATAGCTTCTCTTGAATGCACTTTTTAATGAGATTAGTAGAAGTTTTTTTCCTGACATATATTTAGAGTGTTATAATTTCCTCCAAATTGATTTGTATATTTGCAGACCAGCTTCCCATTGTTATCTATATTCATCTCAATCCTGTTTAAGCAGTATAAACCAGGCAGGCTGTGTTTTGAGTTCTGCAGCTGGTGATACAATCGAGTGACTCTGTGAATCCGTGGTTTTGATTTAATCATCTTGCTTTTATGTACATTCAGGAAGAAAATGTTAAGTACAAAGTTGGTATTGATAGAGAGCTTATGCCTGTTTCTATGAATCTTATTATTCTTGTGATTATTCCTTTAATAAATACTAAGACAGATTTGATATAAAAATGGTAGAAGATCATATGTCTGGGTATTCAAGGAAAAAATGCCTGCTCAAGTCTTTTACAACAAGCATGCTCCCAAGCATGTCACATGGAGTCCTGTGCCCTCTAAATCTTCCCAAGAAAACTCCTCTAGCACAATAACTGTTTTAATTACTTGCATTGAATGTTTATCCCAATGGGAATGCTTCTTAAAAATTCAATAGAAGTCTGAATTAATACAGGAATTAATAAGGAGCATTTAGTTGTCTTTTCATCCTTAAGTGTTCATCACAAACTTTTCTTTGCTGTCTAGGCTTTTTTTAATCCTTACAGCTGCTTTATCAGAAGTAAATGAGTTTAACAAAGCAGAGCAATACAAAGCAGTACTGTCCTGCCTGACAATATTTTTATTGCTTAGTAGTAAGTGACAATTATCACATCTTACCTAGTCTCTGTCCTCTTTTATCAATTAGATACATTCTCTTCAAATTTAATAAATTCATATCTGAGTTTTCTAAAGACTCCCTAAAGTTTTTGGTCATATGCACAGTTTTAAAACATTTCTTTCCCTGGGAGAATATTCAAATATCAAACAAACGAAAGGAAAATTTTAAATACAGTCATCAAAAAGAATGAAGTTAGGAGACCTGTCAAAAGTGTGCAGCCTGGGTGAAAACTGTATAATTGCTAAGAGTAAGAATCTGTTAACAATGAACTATGAAGCATTGATGTAATTTAAAAAAAAAAATGGTAAACCATAATGATAGAGAGAATGCCTTCTCATTGGCCTCTGACTTTCAGGCATGTACAGACTCTAATAATTCTACTAATTAAACCTGGCTTAATAGACAATATTTATTAAGTGAAAGAAATACAACTATATAAACTTATTTGTTTAAACCAAAGGCTAAGTCATACCAAATAAATTAGATTAGACGCACTAATTGTCTACATGTTATTAGAAACCTACACATTCAAGTACTATTTTCACTTTTCTATATCAACATGAAAATACCATCCTTTAGTGCTCAGTCCCAAACTTCCGGATTTCAGAGTACTGTGATTATAAACTCCAAATTTTTTGAGAGTTGTAAAGTCTAAGCAGATCCAAGAACATCTCTCTGGTGACCTGACCCAAGGGAATTGTATGAAGTTGTGTCAGGGGAGGCTTGGGTGACATATTAGATATTAGGAAAAGGTTTTTCACCCAGAGGGTTGTTGGCAACTGGAACAGGCCCCCCAGGGCAGTGGTCTGCACCAAGCCTGACAGAGTTCAAGAAGTGTTTGGGAAATGCTCTCAGGCACATGGTGTGACTCTTGGGGCTGTCCTGTGAAGAGCCAGGATCTGGACTTTGATGATCCTTGTGAGTCCTTTCCAAGTCAAGATATTCTATGATCTTTCAATGTAAAACTGCATATAAATCAAAGGAAAATAAATGCAAACTGTCCTCACAGAAATTTCCATAAAATATTTTTTTTCTTCAGAGGACCATTCATAGATAACTTCCAGATTCTGGAATGAATTTTTAGAGCTGCATATCAAAAGAAATTTAAGTAATTGCTTTGAGGAGAGGTGAACTTGGATGAAAAATAAAAAAATAAATTAAAAAAAAAAAAAAGGCAAGAGAAATTAATTAGGAAACTTATAGAATGGCTTGGATGGAAGGGACCATAAAGATCAGCTAGTTCCTACTCCATCCTGCAATGGGCACCTCACTAGACCAGGATGCTGAGAGCTCCATCCAGCCTGGCCTTGAACATTTCTAGGGATGGGGCATCCACTTCTCTGGGCAACCTGTTCCAGTGTCTCATCACCCTCACAATAAAGATTTTTTTCCTAATATCTAATCTAATCCTACTCTCAGTGTGAAGCCATTCCCTCTTGCCATGTCACTGCGTGCTCTTGTCAATAGTCTCCATCTTTCTTGCAGGCTCTCTTGAGACGCTGGAAGGCCACAATGAGTTCAACCTAATAGTTCATCCTGTTGTTTCCAGGCTGCAAAAATCCACTTCTCTTTGCCTTTCCTCTTGGAAGAGGTGTTATGTCCCTCATAGAATCTTGGTGGCCCTTCTCTGGACTCATTCCAAGTCCATACATATCCTTCCCATCCTGGGAGCCCAGAGCTGATGCAGCACTGCAGGTGGGGTCTCAGCAGAGCAGAGCAGGGGGGCAGGATCCCCTCCCTGGCCCTGCTGCCCACGCTGCTTTGGAAGCAGCCCAGAACACGTTTGGCTCTCTCGGCTGTGAGTGCCCATGGCTGGGTCATGTCCAGCCTCTCACCCACCAGCACCCCCAAGTCCTTCTGGGCAGGGCTGCTCTGGATCTGTTCATCCCTCAGCCTGTGTTGATACCAAGGGTTGCCCTGATCCAGGTGCACGACCTCGCACCTGGTCTTGTTAAACCTCATGAGATTCCTATGGGCTCACCTCTCAAGCTTGTCCAGGTCCCTCTCTATGGCATCCCATCCTTCAGGTATGTCAACCACACCACTCATCTTGGTGTCAACTGCATATTTGATGACAGTGCAGTCAATCCATTAATATGGGTATTTTAGGAGAAATGGCTTTGGACTTATTTCTTTCAGATACTTAAGAAGTGATTCAGAAATGCAACCAAGTGTATGTGTATATCCTTCAGATTTTGATACTTGCTAGTGTACCCTGACAAGCTGTTTTCCATGTCCCATGACTGGCATTATTGACCTAAAATTTTTAAAATAATGAAGTCTTCTGCGTAGTTTTATATAATAACCACCCTATATGTGGCTATTAATATAATTAACCCAGTCTACTTTCTTCCTTGTTTCTTATGTTGGGTGCTATCTCTCATATTAAACTGAGATCATTGCCTGTTTTAAACAGAAGCTGTCATACCTTCCCAGATCCTATACTGTTCCATATGCCCAAGTCCTGACTTACAAGAAATAATGAATAATACAATATTACAAAGCACTTCATGCAGCATGTTTCTTCAATGTTGTTGCTAACTGTGGGTTATAAATATGATTATTTATTTATATCCACACAGATACACATTTGATTTTTTTGTTTGCTTTTCCATGAATAGAGGTTTCCACACTCTTCTTTTTCTAATAACCACTTAGTAGTAAAGTGAGGGAATAAGTGCAATAAATCTACAAGATGTATTAAACACATGCCTGTTGAATTGTTTTCCCTCTTTGTGCTTCATGTCTCCTAATAGATCCTGAAATTTAATTCTGAGTGATGAATTCAAACTATTATGCCAAGAAACAGGGCTGATTTTAACATGTGGGTCTTTCAGGCCATCTATGTGCAATTGTCTTCAATGAGTCATTAATGTATATCATAAGCATAAAAGATTTTTTACTTTTTTACCTCATAAGTGCATAACAACAACAACAAAAAAAGATACCACACATGCATTTTCACACTGGCAATTTTTACCTGTAAACACCTCCCTCCTCCCTCTGCTCACTTTGAGATCTAATTAGGAAGATGTTTTCAGTTTCTATAGTGATATTATCTGCTGATATTGGCTTCATGCAACCAGACCAGTAATACCTGTTTCTTTTAAATGTGTAACGCACAGCTCAGCAGTGACACACTGCATATCTTGACCAAAGTCAGGAACTCTGACAGCAATTAGGATTATCTGTATTTCACTGTCAGGCAGACAGCAAGTCTTCCCACACAGATATTGTTCAATAGGTAAAAATTCAGGCTTATGTGACCCTGCGTAATCAGTTTATAGACTTGAGCTGAAATAAATTTTTGCCAAAGAGTTTAAGGATTGATGAACCAGATTTAGAGGTCTGGATTTGACAATTTGATGTCAAGCTAAAAGAGTCTGTATCTAGAGCATAGATCTATCCTCAGTGACTCTTTCTTTTTGGACAACAAAAATGAGGTTCATGTCACCACATTTTAGCCATATGAGATCTAGGTGTCTTATCAAGACTGAAAATCTGGGCTTTCTTTTATCCACCAGAGAGAGAAATATGTAATTTATACATTTTTTCAGACCAGTTTCTCCCTGGAGGTGTTTTTCTCTGTTGACTAAAAAAAGCATTTTTGGATCTGTCCTCATTCGAGGGACAGGTGTCTGCTAAGGAAGGCAGGATCCTCCCTTGGAATGAAAAATGTAAATACCTTCCCTCCGAATTATTGTAATTTTGAATTAAGAGGGATCTCAAGCAAGGATATAGGAATAAGAATAACAGTTCTTTACTAGTATTTATAATAAAGTGAACAAACAACAACTCTTATGGCATTAACAACAAAACAGAAACAAGAACCCGGTCCCAGCCCTCTGGGCCTGCAGGCGCTTTCCCCTTGGGTGCAGTGATGGTCACAGCCAGCAGGGGGCGCTGTGGCGCGAGCTTCAGAAGACATGGCCGGGAGGGGAAGGGCTGGAGGACAGGCAGGCTTTGCTTCAGGAACAGCCCTGGGGCAGTCAGTCCTGGTGCCCCAGCAGGACCCTTGAAACAGCAAGCTGGGACAGCAGGACATCTCAGCAGGAAGGAGGGGATGCGGGGCCACGGCAGAAGAAATGGCTCCAAGCAAGGGGTCCAGCAGCAGCAGCAAAACTCCTCTCCCAAAACAGCGGAGCAGCACCTCTCCCTGTTTCCTTCAGAAGCCCAGTGCCAGCCCAGCCCCTGCCCCTGCCCTCACCTTTTACCAGTCCCGATTTTCGAGATATCCCCCCCTCTTCCCCCTCTGAGAGAAAACTCCCAGACAGAACAGTAAAACAGAGATGTTCCTCTCCTCAAGGCTTGGCTACATCCTTTGCTCTTCTTAAGCACCCAGTAGTTAAGGCTGCTTAGCAACATAATGGGAAAAAATTCTACACGTTAAAGGAAACAAAAGGAAAGACAACCTAACCCCCAACAGGATCATATCCACTAAACGCTGAGATTACAAATCTATAATGAAAGTAGGTTACTTCCACCACAAGTAAGGAATGGCAAAACATTTTCTGTGAACATGTTGGTAAATGTTATTACTTTGAATAATTGTCAAGCTTGTCTGTATATGGCTTGTGTGTATTGTCTGATTGTCCTTGAAATGTGTGAAAAAGTACCTTCATTCTTGTCTGTTCTTTTATTAAGATGCATTTCCACACAGCAGGTATTTAAATTCAGAGAACTTCAGAACATACTCAAAATTAGTGCATGATTAAGCATTTCCTTGAAATGAGAGCCAACATTTTTCTCTCATCAGATTGCAAAAGGTTAAAACTCTGGCTGTCTTAATGAAGCAAAAGCTGTGGGTATGGGAATACAGCAAATCCATTACTGAGCACAGTCCTCAATTAGTGCTGAGGACTGAATGCCATCTCTATCATTACCACCGTAGCCACTTTCCTTGCCCTCCAAGCTGTGGCAGCTATTCTCATACCGTAGTCAAGTATGCAAAGCTGGTAGCAACACTGCAGAGGAGAGAGAGGTTACTGACTTTGCTTTGTGTGGTTAATTAAAAGAACCGCATTTTCTACATCTGTAATTATTCTCCCTTCTTTCACCTGTAGTATTTCGTATTGTTCTATATAGTACTAACTTTAATGCTTTAGATATACAGTGTATATGCCATAAAACTGAGGTCATAGTTGCTTTCATTTTTTATAGCTTCAAAGTTTGCTTTGAAAGCACAACAGCCTGAGCTGTCACTATGATTAATTGGAAACCATACTCCCAAAAAGGTGGAAGGGAGGTCAGGTCATACGAAGCATAGGAAACTCACAGTCAGACATTTTCTAACTTTCAAGTGCTTAAAGTTTCAACCATGAAAATGTTGTTCTTTACAAATGAAAATACAGTTACACATTTGTGAACAAATGAAAATACAGTTATACATGCTTCTGTGGGTCCCTAACCAAGGAAATCTTTTTTAAAAATAAAATACTGAAATTCTATAATTTAAACTCTTAAACTATCACCAGAGTCTCTAGATCTTCTAGCTCGCTGTACTAATGGATTAAACAATATCCCAAAACTCCTCATCATATACAGTGATGTGATAAGAATTAATGACATACAACACATTCCTGAGTCACACGTCTAAGTTGAGTTTCCTTCTATACACAAAAAGGACCAGAATCAGGAATTACAAATTTTACTTAAAAAAACAAAAAAGCAGAAACCAAGTTGCCTTCATTCACAACTTTTCCCCGTCAGTCTTTTCCAGGCTGATGCTGCTTAACTGGATTTCCTCTTAATTTCTCTCACCCTCTCTATATTTCCCACCTCAGCAGTTCCAGACACTTAACAGAACTACAGAATGATTTCATGTGGGAAGGGACTTTTAAAGGTCATCTACTCCAATTCCCTGCTTGCATGGACAGGGACATCTTCCACTAGATCAGGCTTCTCAAAGCCCCATCAGCCTGAATTTGAACACTTGTAACTTCAAGTTGTTCATCCCAGGATTGTTTGAAAACATGATTTTTACAATGTTGGAATGGCATTCACATTCCCAGCCAGTATTCTCTGTCAAGCAGGTTTTTCTCATATCTTTAAAGTCCTTGTTTTTTTTCACAGAGTTCATACTGTACTTACTTGTCCCTCTTGCCCTTTTTGCCCAGGAAAGATTTTCAATCTGTGATTCCTACATCCTTTAGAGACTCCTTATCCTATTAGTCTTCTATATCCTGCCTGATCTCCTTATCCTAAGATAATGAAACAGATTCATTCCTTCAGCAGCTCTCTCCCTCCACTCAGCTCCTTGTTTATAATCCATAAATTTGAAATAGCCCTAGAAGCCCTGAACTGAATAGATCCCATTCTCTGAAATCATGAGTGAAATACGTAACTCTTAAAAGGTTACAATTGCTGAAGTATAAAATGTCAATTCATAACATTTGAAGCACTTTCTGAAGAGCACAGATTTTTCAAAGGCATTTAAATTAGATAAATTTTGGCAGAATTCCCCAGCACAAATTTAAAAAAAAAAAAAAAAGCTCTACTGTCACCAGGGCATTCTTTCTTTAATCTAAATTTCAGGTCCAAGCTTTAATACTTGTTATATATTTATATATTGTGGAAAAGGCCTTCATGTCCTTGCTAGAAGACACTCAGGGAAATATGAACTCTCTTACAAGAAACATCAATGTAATGCTCCAGAGAAAAAATGGGGGTCTTCACAATTTAAACTAGGGAAAATTTCTTCTTCATCCCATTTTTGGCTCAGGTATTTTATCTTATATATGCAAATGAGATACAATTACCAAAAAAGCAATAAATTTTTTTCTCATGACTGGCCAAACCAATATTCCCTTATCATCAGTTTACTTCTAATCCTGATCAAAGTCCTGCAATTCAGAGACTAAAAACATTTTGTAAAATTATATGTCAAATGTTTTCATGATGGAAAAAGAAAATGTATCTGAATATATTTAAAAAAAACTTTAGAGCACGAGATTAGAATGTTTGTTGCACGATGCAACAAAAGTGATCCAGATTTATTTCAATCCTGCTTCTTACTTTAGCAAAGTGAGTTTTAGTATTTAATCAGATTAACAGTTTGCACTGAATGTTTTTATTCAGCACTTTTTACATTTCTCTAAAACCACTTTTTGTTTTTTCTCTCATTACCATGATTTTTAGTATTTACTTATCTTTTCCATTTAAATGCAAACACTTGTGTATATCCTATCTTTTAGACACTAAACAAAATATCTTCTAGTCAGTCTTGCTAATTTTGGCACCAAAAAAAAAATCTCAAATTGTATGACAATGATGAATAAGTTTCATGTCAACACAAACCAAATCACAGTAAGACTGCTATGATACAACCATATATGGTCCACGTTTGTTAATACCCAGTTTTCAGGAGAGAATTTGTGAGGATTATTTTAGTAAGTTGACTGTATTTATATACGATGTTGGTACACACAAACTACATTGGATGTCAGAATATTTGAACATTTCAACATGTTAAAAGAGGTAATAGACTTTCTCTGTTTTTAAATTACTATCTCTAAATTTACAGATGATTAATCTATTGTATCAATTACTATGTCTCCCTTGGTTTGCCTATATTTAAATTAAAAATACATGAAAATATATATATTGAAATAATGTGTAATATTTTTTTAACATCTGTACATGTGCATTTAAATTATTTTTATCTAAATTAAAATTAATATATCTATACATACACATACATTTGGTCATATGTATAAACAACTATAGAAACACACACACACACACAGTGAGCTACATTACTATGAAGTCAGAACCTTCCCAGGCTGGAAAAGCTCCACTATGTAGAAACAAGTTCTTCACAGAATTATGTGAATTTTCTTGCCTGGCATGATCATGGCCTTCACATTTTTGTAGAAAAACTGCACCTAATGTGGGCACAACAATCTGACCCTCCCAACCATGCCTAAAAATGCTGATATCTCTGCCCCTGAATGCAAGAAAAGGGCACAAATGTTTCCAGACAATGTCCAGAGATATTAAAATTTTTTTCATTATGATTTAGCTCAACTATAAGCCAAGGTTTCTGGAGATGTGCTACCTAGCCAATTTCGTACACCATGGCCATAGTGTTCTTTACTTAAGATAAATAAAACTAAAGCTTCCCAATTAATTACAAGTTTTCATGATTTCACTGTCAGACAAATTGATTCAGTTTTACACTCAATTTGATTTTGTGCTGGACAGCAAATGACTTGCTTAGAAAATAAAGAAATGTGGTTGGAACAGGGCTTTAATTAATTCTATTGAAAAATGCCTCAAATGCAATATACCCTCAAGAAATACTCCTCCAACTATATTCAATAAAGGTTGTTTATCAAAGTAATTATTTCCTTCAGGGAATTTCTCTAGAATTTCCTCTTTAAATATATGAGGGCTCAAAAAAGCAAGCTTTTACTTCTGTGACCTTGAAGAAACACCTTAGTACAAAAAATTTGCTTCAGCAGCCAAAGAAAAAAAGGTGTTTTATTTTAAAAAAAGATTTCATTTTCTCTGTTACTAAATCTCATGACAAATTACCCCTTGGATCTCTGCTAAAAAGTTCTTTTTTTTTTTTATTCACAGTATGCCTTTCCAGTTATGGGAATATATTACAAAGAATATAGAATGTAATATGTAATATTGAGAGTGTAATACCTTATATGATATTTATATGTAATAAGAACAATGTTTTTTTAATGTAATAGTTATGTACCTAAAACCTGCTGTACCTACACTTCCATGTTACTTTTAAAAATCACTAAATATTCTGTTAAAGTACTTTTGATTGGTGGCATTGATAATGGCAATGATGTTGACTAACTTGTGTTTAATGGTTTGCTAGACTCAAAGTAATAAATCAGAAATTCTTTGGAGTTTTCAGATAGGAATCCATTGGAGTTCTCAGACAAATTATTTTTAGTATCTAATTGGGTGCACTGTAAAGAGTTTGAGTTGATGGTTCCCTTTAATAACTACTTAAGTAATTCTGAGGGGAAAGACTATCCACAAAAAGCTAAATTCAAGGCCAGATAAAAAAATGAGAGAAAAATCAACAAAAAAAAACCACTGTTAAGTTTATACATCCAGAAAAAAAGTTCAATATGGCTGAAAACCTCCCAGAGATGGTTCTATATAAATACATATATGCATAAAGCCCCTTGGTGTGCAGACATACATGCTCCATTTTGTGGATGAAGGTGACACAACTGAGAAATAACAATCCTTTTATTCACTTGTAATGCTTCCATTTCATGGTGAAAATTTCCTTCTATCTTATTGAGAAGACTTCTGAGCAAACTTCTAAGTTATTTCATGCAAATTACTGAGAATTATTGAGAGAGCAGGACTAAATTTCAGCATGTATATTTATATATTGCCTTAACGGCAAGAGAGAAAGTTTCAGGCTTCCTGTAACTGCCAAGTAGTTTAAGGGCAAACATTTGAATAAGGTTGATGGACTCTGTTTTTTTTAACCTTTCCTTCTTTTAGTGATTTTCAGCAGAAACTGTAAAAGCATAAAGAAAAGATCTGATAGCTCTGAATTCTTTGACAACACATTTTTCCTCTTTTAATTTTCCACTAAGATATTTTTCAGACTCAACTATACACATCTTTCTGTGGAAACAAAATTCCTTGTATGTACTAATGCATAATTCTGAGGCTTTCTATCTACTTTTCCCTGACACACTTAAACAGAATAGGACAAGAAATACCACAACAAGAACCACACCTTCTCCAGCTTGCAGTGATATTTTAAACGCTGTCTTCTGATTGGTGAGACGACGTTTAACATGTTGGCTGTTTGGGATTTTTTCCCTCAGGCAAGCAGTAATCCCTGCTTGTTACCCTCAGGTTATATAGTTAACTTAAAATGAAGAAGAATTACTATATTATTTTTGCCCCTGGGGTTTTCCAGGAGCATAAAATGTTAGTTTCTGGCTTCCATGTTAATTCGCAAACACTGAATCTCATGGGCTTTTCATCAGAAATGTCTCATCTTTTCTACAAGTGATTTTCGTTTTGCTGTAGATATTAGTAAGTATCATCATCTCTAGTACTTTTAAAAATATAGAGGAAAATATGCTGATTGTGTATATTTTTTTGGGAAACCCAGATTAATTACTTTAGTGTTGATATATTTTATTTTTATGACTGCATATTGAGGAAATAACTCATTGAGACAGCCTTGATGTTTCAGGCACTGCTCAGCAATAACCAGTTATCCTGGTTCTCAGGGTCTGGGTTGTGAGAAATAAGTCTTATGGAAAGACACATTGTGTTTTTGTAATTATAATGTAGCTAGGTTATCCAAGTAACCCACTCACACTGCAGAACTGATTAACACAACTAAAAACTGACAGATTTCTCCAGGTTGTAGTTTATTGTTTCATTTCAACTTTGGACATGGGAACTCTCATGTAAACCAAAAAGGTAAATAATCTGCTAATTACGATATAACCTCTATGCCTACACAGTTTGACTCCTCATTAACATTACATTTTGTTTCAATTGTTCCTGGCACTTTCCTTTTCCTTTTGTTCCAGATTTAATTTCTTAAAAAAAAAATAAATCTTTAAATGAGTTATTATTTACTGACTTATTTCTGCTTTTACATAATTGTTTCTTAGATGACTGAGAAATCTCTCTTTAAATCTTCTCAGACACATTTTAATTCTTATATTATTTTATTCCCTCCTTTCATAGCTCAAAACAATTACAATGTCTCAAATTTTAATTAAAATTATTTGCTTATTCACAGCAATCAAGACATGTTTGTTATGCATCCACAATTTTACTTTTGGAGAAATCCATGGGAACTCAATTTCTGGTATTTGTGGCTTCAAGATATACCTTTAATTATCTCCAAGCTTACATTCTTGAAATATGCTTATCTATTATAACACGTGTATTTCCAGTATAAATTAAAAATTAAATAAACACAATTATAGTGTATAAGAAAAAAAACGTATCCTTGAGCTATGCCTTTAAATGTCTAAACGTGTAAGACTTGCCTCCTTTCACACAGTTTTTTTCACACCTAGTGAACTGAGGGAGGGAGGGAGGGAGGGAGGGAGGAAGGTGCGGAAGGAAGGGAGGAAGGTGCGGAAGGAAGGTGCGGNNNNGAAGGTGCGGAAGGAAGGAAGGAAGGAAGGAAGGTGCGGAAGGAAGGAAGGAAGGAAGGAAGGATGGGGTGACATCTGAGCTGCTCTTCAATGAGTGAAGGCTGGTGGTTGCTATAATATGAGGTACTATCTCACAGAATAACACTTCCTACCCATGAGGGAAAAGTAACTAAACCCATGTAACAGGATGTCGTGCCTGTTGCATCTGGCTGGGAGGCTGAATATTAGGTCACTCTGATACAGTTCTGATAAAAAAAAACACTGATAAAGCAAACAAACCGAAACCAAAAGGAAGGTGCTTCCATGTTAACCTTGGTTCTGCTAAATAAAGCATATAATGAAGGTGACTTTCAAGTGTTTCTAAATTTAGAGAACTGCTATTCTGCTTAATCTGAGAAAATCCAGTTATTTAGGGGATAATTCATTCATTAGTTTGCTTACCTTGCTCTTTGCTAAGAAAATAGATGAGCTATATTGAGCACGGCCTGAATTGTTCTTAGCTTTTCATTGTTAGTTATTTTTTTACAAGCATATTAATAAAATAAATATTTACATTTAATTGGAATTAAAGTTATAATCTATTTAATTTTTCATGTATAAGATAGAGTTCATAATGGAAAATATTCTGAAAGACTATTTGAATTACTTGATTAAAGCTATTAACTGGAGTTACTTCAAATCAAAAATGTTACTCTGATTTTAGATGAACACAACACTTTGTTCTACTTAACTGATATCATTCAACATAATTTTTTGCAAATAACAGGTTACTTCCTCAGCTTTACCTGTTACAAGAGAATTGATTATTAAAATTTGCTTTAGGGAGACCACTGGACAAGTTCATTCATGGTCAGTAAACCCAGTGATGCTGATGAAGTTCTATGAGGGATGAATACTGCCTTGAGAATATGTCTAGTCTGAGCGATGAGGTACATTTTAGGTTTAACATAAGTGCTATAATCCTAGAACTTGCCCTAGCACTGATAAATTGGGTAGGCTCTCAAGACTGGTTTATGACTGATGAAATACATTTTAGCCTAATACAAATACTCTAAACCAGGAATTCACCCTAGCACTGACAAATGGGATATATTCTCAAGACCTGATTTGTCCCTGACGTGACCTCATTGACTCCAGTGTGGTAAGTAGATAGTATAAAAACTTGAAACAAAGTAATTATTTGTGTATACTTCTGACAGTTTGTGTAACACAATCTTGAATTTATGGAAAATTTTGTGTGATGAATTACATTAATCCTTAAAATGACTTGATTCTCAGTCATCTGTGGGTATTCTTTATTGGCACTTTGAAATTCACATTACTTGAAACCTTCTACAGCTCAGTAGACTTCAACCTTATTCTGCTTATCTGTGTAGAGATGTTAACTTGAAGAATTAATGTCAATTTGAACAATTCTTTTGGCATTTTAGTCTTTGCCAATCTCTTTATGTTTGTTTCGACTAAACAGGTACTCTTTCAAAAAAAAAAAAAAAGAGGAACCAGTCATTTATAGTTTATATCAGGAGATAATTAAATCAGATCCTCTGATTTTTGCATGATTGCTAGGAGAAAAGGATTTACATGTGTTCTCAAAGGAAGGAATTTACATGGATAGAACAAAATTCACAGACTGGATATTGAATGTTTCCATGTCAAGATCTGTTAAATAATGTTGCATGTCTACCTCTACACTGGTTTTCAGGCAGTAACACTTCTTTAAAAATATCATGGAGACCTTCTTTCTCCTGCTGTGTTGAATCTTCTTTAACATATATACCTCTGGGTACCAAGAGACTAGTCTGACTCTGACAAATCTGGAATTAACTTCCCCTCAGCTCAAGACGTGCCATACTGCCACTGACAGATTGAATGTCAAGAGCTGTTTGCTTTAATCTACAGGCATTAAGGACTTTTTACCTCTGGAAAAAGATATTGATGAAGAAGAAGGCTTTGGAGTGATTTTTTTCGCAGGTAGCTTGCTCATCACCATGGTTTAAAATAGATTTTCTTTGTGAAAGGATTCTTGTCCTCTTTCTGTGTGGGGGATAGGGTGCTGAAATGCATGGCTCACCAGAGTGTTGGTGTTCCTATCTGTTGAATGAATGCAGACTGCAGCCCCTCTGAGGTCCTCAAAGCACACCCTTCAAAGCAGTTCTGAAAGCTGATTGTCTTCCTCAGTTTTCAGATGTAAGGCTCTATGTTAGGAAATTCAACCTCAGAACAGCTTTTGGTTAAAGTAAAACATGAGATCATTTGAACATAAGGAATCAGAACAACAAGGTCAGCACCACTGTCACTCATTAAGTGCTGTCTTCCAGAATAGCAGCTTTTCTTTCTACTGTAGTTTCAACAGCAGAGAATGAGGTTAAGAAATAAAGTAAAAAATGTTCTAACATTCTTTTTGTGTGTTGCACCTTTTCACTAAATGTCTGTGTTGTGTTTTTTACCTAGTGAGGCTGTGAATTTGCAAGTCCTGGATATTGTGCTGTTCCAAAAGTAGTTGTATAAAATCATACCACCTTGTATGAAATTTAGCAGTGTAGTTTCACCTGCATTTTGTCTTTATACCAAAGAATGATGTTTTAGTGTTTAAATACACACAGATTTTACAAGGGCAAGTTGTTTTTTCAGTATAAGTCTTTTGACAAGATTACACTGTGGCTCATGCCAATCTCTGGAAAATATCTTTAACACTTGCTTTAAAAATAATAGTTCTCCTTGTGTGCGATTTCTTATATTTCAGTATAACATTCAAATGATTCAATCTTTAAAAAATTTTCACAGATTTTTAAAAAGATTTGTTCAATGAAAATTCATATATCTGAAACTAAAATTTCCTTTGGCATATGGTACAATTGAACTACAGATTTACACTTTCTGAAACATGAAAAGACCTTCCAGCAATATATCCAAATCATATATGCCTGTGAGAACATGGTCATTGAAATTCAAATTTTCTTCTAATCAGAAAACATCAACAAATTTTCAAAAATCTTTTGTTGATATTTGTTTGAAGGAAAGATTTATTATGCAAATGTTGAAATTCAGCACCTACTAAATTTAATACTCCATACTACCATATTTTTTTAAATTCAATTTTTTAAATTTAGAATTATTGGGGAATTTTTCTGTTTTCATTTTCCCTAGGGTACTTCTTTTCTGATTTAGCTCTCCTGTTTCTTCATTTGAATTTTCCATAAGTATTTTGCTTACTTGTTAAGTGTTTTGTTTTTCTTAACTATTTTAGTTATATTTTCTTCATTTTGTTATAGATTGTTGATCAGTCATCTTTTTATCATCCTGTATCAACAGCCATCTATTTTATTTTGATTTTTAAAAATACACTAGAAAAAAAGTCACATCATATCCTTTGCATGCCATTGGAGATTATTTTTTCCTTATATAATATGTGTATATCCATGGTTTTACTTAAATATTTTAAGAGAAAAAGTTCTGCCAAGAATGCAATGAAGCTGTTGTCAACAGCTGCAATGAAGTTGGTGCATTTTGGAGGGAATATTTTTTGTCATTACAATATTGACTTTATTTAATACTGGCTCTGAGAGTTTATTTTTTCATATGAAATTAAATAGACTATTTAATAAGTCCAATCATGCTAATATAGAAAAATCTCATTATATGAGAAAACTTAGACTTTTCTTACTGATTAGATACCTTTTTTTAGAGTGGGTAATTGAATCATGGATTTATCTTTAAAATCATTCTATTTTTTGTTCATAATTTTTAAAAAAACAACCCATGACCAAAGTTTTTTTCTCACTAGAAATGCATAGTCTATTTTCCAAAATCCTGTCAAGTTGACCTCCTAATAGATAATCCGGAATCTTCTTTTCTTTTTTTTCTTTTTTTCTTTATATTAAAAAAGGACAGCAACTAGCTTTTACTTCTCACCAGTACAACTCTGGTAGGAGAAGTCAAGTTTCATACAACAGTTACAAAGCTCAAGACCAATATATCATAAGAGCAGAACAAAATTGTACTAAATAAGAATAGTCCGTTCTGGGTTAAGTGGGAACCAACTCTGAGTGGAAACATAGCTCATTCTGTGATAAGATGAAAAGCAATTACAAACACATAAATAATGAGAAACAGCATAACACAGAAAGCCCAGTGAATGCTTAATGATGTTTGAACTGTCTAAACTCACAGTTTAATGAAGAGGAAAAGGAAAAGTTTAACCTCTTTTTAAATTAAACATTCACATTTCAGTACGACCTTTTAGAATTAGCTGTATCATTAGTATTTTGAATATTTTGTAATAACAGACTATAAAAACTCTTACATATGTTTCCAGTCTTTGCATTCTTCCTTGTCAACTATAATGTAAAATCTATTTTCCACTAAAAGATATTAATAATTAAAAAGGCATTAACAGTCTAAAGCAGCAAGAATTAATTTGCTGTTGCAGTTATATTTGACTTTTCAAGTCCCTTTATAGTCAAGGACTAATGTATATTTGTTCCAATTATCAAATCATTGCTAATATGACATAAATATTTAACCCTGCTTCTAAATTTTCTTGTTTTGTTTGGACAATTCTCCCACATGTTGAGGATTATTCTCTGCAAATTTTCTTATTTGCTTTCATTAACTATGACATTTTGAAGTACATGGAATAAATGTGTCAAAAAATCCAAACTATTTTTTTTAATAGTTTTTACCAATGGATATGAAAAATAAATTTTGGGGTTTTTTAAGCTGTATAGACTCTGGATGATTGTTGTGCCTAACTTTTTAAAACCCAGTTTGCATTTTTGAGTTTAGGTTGCACAACTTTCCTCAGGTATTTTAATTAATATTACTCAAAACCATGGTTCAGACAGAGATAGATTTGTTCTAAATTAGCATTCTCTAATATGAGCAATGGATATATCAGTTTTAATACTTTTAGAAATATTTCGGTAAGATGAACTACTTGTCATGCCTGATATGGAATATTCATCATTAAATGCCTCCTTGTCATCCATATTGATGCTTTCACTATTAGTCTTTGTCTGAAAACTCAAGCTAGGTAACATGACAGGAGCTCATGTTAAGAAGAATCACATTTTACAAATGGTGTGGCAAGGACAGGTTAAGGCATAATAGGGTTCAAATCATTGATTTTATCTCAACATGCTCTACAACTTTACTTATAACAGGCAACCTCTGGCTTCTGCTGGTTTGATGGGTGTTTGATATTCCTAAGCCAGAGTGAGGTTAATGTGAAGTTTGACTCTACTGATTCCTCAGCTGAGCTATTCTATGAATTAACAGGGTGATCCATCACAAATGCACTATCACTCAGAGGTGTACAGTGTGTCCTACTTTAAAGAGCACATCAATTTATGAGTCTTGAAAAAATGTCCAGTGCCATGAGTCACTGGCAGGAAAGAAGTGCTGCACTGACTTGTTCCCATTTGTGATAGTGATGAATGTCCTTTGAAAATAAACAGATAACCATTATGGCAGAAGCCTTCTCAGTAGTTCCTCAACTGCTTGAAGGGTTTTGCCATTACTCTAGGAAAAGCTGGGTTTGTGCTTTCTGTATCCAATGGTATGGCCAAAACATATGCAAAACTTTTACACCCTATGTAAATGTCCATCTGCCTGCTCAGCAGGAATTCTGTCAGTGCTGTCTTTATTAATGGCTTCAAGCACTGTGTGGAGATGAATACAGAGCAAGGGCATGACCTAGCTTTTTTCAAGCTGTGCTGCCACACTTTTTATGTATGTCACTGTCAGATGGAAGAAAAAAATCTTTCCAACTCTCCAAAAAGCACAGTAGACAGCACCTGTAGTTTCTCAAAACCCTTGCTCTGTGTTCCATGAAGCTGTTTTACCAATGTGAGCCACTAAAATACCATACTGTCTTCTGGGGTGCAGCCATCACTGCTGTTGAAAGATAAACACGGATTGTACTTTCTGGAGTCTAAACCTGCCTATGTTAGGAGTGGCATGATGATATGGTGAGCAATTATAAGGACAATAATACAAATATTAAGTGCCTCTTTATGGACATATCCTTTTCTTCAGTGTTTGTTTCATTTATAAAAACGTGCATGCATCCAAACAAACCACTTCAAGAAACAAGTAACATTGTCATACCAGCAGAAATCAGCAAGGCTTTTGATGCAAATATCACTGACTTCTGCAACACATGCTTTACAAAAATGAATCAATGGGGTGGACCATGGGAATTCTTAAGAACAATCAGAAAAATTTTCTGGTCCAATATTTTGTGCATCAATATACCCTAAAAAATAAAGAGGAATCTCTATTATTTATAATTAGCATTTCTCTCTGAAGGAATAATCAAGCCCTACAACAAGATAAAGATGTATGAAATATAATTATGATGAACAAATTTTCCTACTCACATTACTTTAGTCATTACACAAATAAACAATGGAAATCTGTCAAAGACTCAAATGAAACACAGAGAACAAAAACTAGTGGCAAAAATAAATAAGCTTTTTATGCAAACAATGCAAGTGGTTGAAATGTATCTAGGGAAAATACTAATAATTGGCATGTAATAAAATCATACGGATACTATATACAAAATCAATTGTCAAAATCTCTTTACCTAGAAATGCAAATGCAAAACTGTCATAAAATAAAGGAGAAATATTTGAAAACATTTAATTAAAAGATATTTAGAAATTATTCTGAGAATCATTATTTGGAAGAAAGGGATAAATACAAATTGCAAATACAAATAATGTATTAACTTATTTTATGACATTAACTTATTTTTGTGGAGAGTCATAATTATGACATTAAAAGAAGTTAGAAAAAAGTTATTTATACTTATACTTATCCAGGAGAAACTTGGAAGTAGGTAAGGACTGTGGACCAATTCTTTGTCAATGTTCATCACCATATTCTTTCCGTTATTCAATGAAAGCTTACCATAGCCATTTCCTTTTTCAGAGTTCTTCCTTTATAACAGTGATTTCTCTTCATGTAGCGTTACCTGATTTCTTGCCAAAGACACTGCTTCTCTTTCCTGCAAGAATCCTTTATCACTCCTACCCGCCTATCTTATACCCTATCATCTGCTACTTAATTCCCTATGGTCTCCTTTGTTTCTTTGCAAAATGTCTAAATAAGTATGTATACAAGTATTTATACACATATCAGCAATATCGCACATCTCTTCCACCTCCCTTTGCTTTTGCAAAGACTCTTTCCTTCCTCCCCCTACAACAATAAAGATTTTGTAATTACTTTTCAGCCAAGATCAACTGTAGGCACGAGAAAGATAAGTAGGTACCCAGATAGATTTTCTGCCAAGGGTAACAAAATGTTTAAAGTGGTACCCTGTGTACTCCAGAGCACAGGAATGCTCATTTTTTCCTAAAATAGATCCTGAGGAAAAGGTTAGAGACTGTGAACCATGGCCATTGCTGGTAAAGGAGAGCTCTCACCTTTGCAACAGCAAGAATGACAAGCCTAGAAATTTCCCCTTGTTTGGCTCTGTATCTCCAATGTACATTTTGCATCCCAAAGTGAATGCAGAGGGTCTGGGAACAAACACATCTTGAAAATAAACCCTTCACCTTGTCCAGACTTCACCTAAAGGTATGAAATATTGGCATTTTAATAGCCTCCTTTTATTTACATTGATACAAAAAAGGGCATTCACATCATTTAGGCATATTTGAATTTCTCACAGTAGGATTGCTGCTTTCACCTTTGACACTCAAAGAAAGGTGGAAAATACCAGACATTTGTAAGGCACCCACATGCATAATAATGAAAAGTAAGACAAAGTCAATGTTCTACTTGATTGATCTCTTTGACCTGTTGTTCCCTGTAGTAAACACATCTCTTTATAATGTTTTTGTATTTTTCAAACATTGCTCCGACTTTTAAATTCAGACAATAATTTCAATTTTTTTATCCTATTATATATGATGCTGTGAGATTTCAGAGGGTGTTTCTTCAAGCGAAGTCAAGGTTCTGTAGAATGACATCTTTCATTACTGGAAGTTTATGCCAACATATCTTTGCATTTTTAGTAACATTTCTTTGCCCAGAAAGACCTACATTAAGGATTTCTGTGAAGACAATGAGTGTTAGCATTATTAAAAGATATTAAGGAAATGCCAAAATATAGCTGGTTTTGAGTTGCAATGGTACTAGTTCCTGAACCAAGGGGAATATTTCTATCGATATGACCCATCTCTAAATCAAATTTTATAGGTAATTCATTTTTGGGATTTTGATAGCATAAATCTCCAAAACCATGTCAAACAAATCTGCATAAGTGTTGAACTTCTGGGTTTATTCTAACTGCTAGAGGTGAACAAGTACCTTTCAGCTGTTGCTGAAGTGTCTTCCAAATTTTTCAAGAATAAAATGCTGAAAACTCAAAAAGCAGTCTAACCTCAACTAGTCTTTCAAAGACTGCAAGGTAGTTTAACATTTAGTGACTTCTGATGCAAAAATAATTATTTTCAGTTACCGTACTTGATTTCACAACATTGAGTGATTACAGAATTTTATACCTGCAAGTCTGAGTTCCCAAGAACAGAAATGATGTTTATACAGATTGAGTAGTGATCAATCTTCATAACAATTGCACTCTCTTTTTTTGACTATTACAAAAGGTTATTTAAACATGATATATTTTATTCCCAGATACAAGCATTAATACATCACGTAATTCCTCTCTTTAAGGTGTGGTTCACGTATTTGTAACCAAGATAGTAAACATGTTTGTCTAGGATCTCAAGACTAATCACTTAGTATTAATTAAGTTGGTTAGGTTATTGTGGGTTTTTTAGGGATGGAAATAAATCTAATTTTCCTTATTAGCCAGCAGATAAAACCAGATGAAGGGTGATTCATCTGACCTATCCTAAACAATGTTTTTTTGGAATGAGATGAGCTGTCTCCTGGAAATGCTTTTTAATCTCCTCTGAGTAAACCAGTAGAGCAATAAGCATGTCTTGTCCTGCCTTTTGGACATGTAATACTGAAACTCTTGAATCTGACCAGGTAAAATCTGTTTTGTGTTTCAGATGTAGGTTCCAAAGCTTCTTTCAAGCAATACTTCCCATAATGCAATTATCCCATTCATGAGAAAGTCTGTTGACCTACCTACTTGGAAGCCCCACAGCAGTCATCCCAGGTTTACAGCCTTTATTTTCCTCAGAGAGTTTCTTGTCTTGACAGCCACCGAGAAAGGCTTTAAAATATGACTCTATTGCATCCAAAGACTTGCAACAGGGAATTGAAAATTAAAATTATGCTTTTCTTTCTTAAACATTCTATTTTTTTTAAGTCAGTCTCTGATACTAAGGAGTCCACTAATCATCACTTTAATGTAAACAAAACTCTTCAGACTAGTTTATAAGCCATGAAGAAACATAAACCAAGACAAATTCTTTTTTCCCTGGAAATAATCCTTAAAATGTACCTATGGGAAGCTTTTCTGTCTGAAGTATTTCAGAACTGAAACAATTTATCTTCACAGCTATCAAGTCTCATGGCTTCATGACTTTAAAGAAGAAAAAGCAGTAAATGCTGTGCTTTTACCTTAGGTGATACGATACATCACCTGGCGTAGTACTTGAAGGTATCCTCAAAGCAAAACTATCTTACTTTATCCTCACTGTATTTTTTACCTTTGGAAGGCTAATACATCTAGCTGGGCTAAGATAAAACAGATAAAAAATAAACAGCTTTTGGAGCACCAATATCCCATTGTCACAGAGGAGCTTGATCTGGTTTAACTTTGTGGCAGAATGGTGGTGACCATGTCAGAAGCATCCACCCTGTAGATATGAATCAAACCTTCTTCTTTAGGAAGTCTCACATTGAAACTAGGTCATTTTCCTCTGTAATGTGTTGGACTCTATGAAAACCTCATTTTCCAAAATTCTGATAGTTTATATGTCCAAAATGGGGCTGCTAATAATAATAATTTGGTTTTTCTACTATCCTTCTAAATGTAATCTTCCAGCCATTAATGCCTCCAGAAGGAAAATTTAGTAGTCAGTTGCTGAAATTGAGATATTTTCCTTCTTGAAGGATAGAGTTATATCTCAACTCACTCAGTTCAAGGATCAATGAACCCAGAGATCTAAAGCACAGTCTTACATAATAGATGGAGGGCACTAAAACATATAAAGTTAGGAGGGCACTAAAACATATAAAGTGATTCCTAACCAGGGTAAATAGGTTGCAATAGGAGAAGCACAGCCTTTCTTGTCAGACATACAATTTCCATAAATTTATATTTACTAATGCATGCACAGGTAAATTACATCAAGGCAAAATTTGTTATGGGGAACTTGGTGAGTTTGTAGCCTAATATTATTCAAAAATAAAGTACATCAGCTTTTAAGAAATTATTGATAAACAAAATTTTCTGCAAACATCAACCATGAAATCACACTGTTGCAGTTGGTCATAAATGAATAATATAATAATGAATAATATTGCAAGAAACACCAAACACACAATCTGTAAAGTTTCAGCCAACAGTCAATGAATACTGTGCATGACTAAACCCCCACTAAATAAGGCAAGTCACATCCCCCGAAACAGAAACTAACCTCATTAAGCAAGTATAAAACTGTCTGAAGTGATGGAAAACCACTTTGCACTCCACCTAATAACACAACTGGAATTCACTTTGAAGGAAAAGTGAGGCAAAAGCTCCTGCACAAATCAGGGAGACTGCAAACAAACAAAGCATTAAAGTAAAATTGCCCAAAAGAAGACAACAACAAGAATCTGTGATACCCTGAACAGAACACAAGGCACTTAAAGAAGCATTCAGAACTAATGGTGACATTAACTCAATAAAGGCATATGCATCCAAAGAGTCCCTGAAGCAATCTATATCCAGTGACTATGGCATCAGAGTAGCTGCGTTTGAAAAATTAACACCCCATTACCATGGAATAACAACAAAGTTCAAAGGCTTATAAAAGCAAGACACAAAACTTGGCAGCTGAACTGGAATGAGAACCCAAATGATAGAAGTTGAGAGGGAGAATGAGAAGTAAGAACACACTGAAACAGCTTTTTCCTTGGCATTGGCTGTTGTAATAATAGCTAGGGAAGAAAGTACTCAAGTTCATTCTGGGAAGGTTTTGATGTTTATATAACTTGTTCTCAAGATGTGAACATCAAGACAGAACTCTAAGAACTCCTTTCTATCATTGTTTGCAAGTGATTCAGGAACTTTCATGTGTTTGCAGCAGTAAGTGTGGTGAAGAATAGGAAAAGTTTATCTTGGTGAAAAGGAGGCTCAGGAGTGACATTACGACTCTACAACTATCTGAAAGGAGGTGGCAGCCAGGTGGGGGTTGGTCTCTTCTCCCAGGTAATTAGGGATAGGACAAGAAGACAGTCTTAAGATGCACGAGGGAAGGGTGAGGTTGGATATTAGAAATTATTTCTTCACAGAAAAAGTGATTACATATTAGAATGGACTACCCGGGGAAGTGGTGGAGTTTAAGGAAAGGCTGGACATAGCATATGAACCTAACTGATTCTGTGATTCTGTATTTTAATTAAGTGCAGTGGATGCTGTCTTTTTTGACACCTAAAATACATAGAAATAATGAATATCAGCTTTACTTCTGAGATAATTTCTTCCTTATTGAGAATATATCTCACCTGCTCCGACTACAGATCACTGTTTACTACTTCCAGTTCAGTAACTGAGGACAAGAGGAGACTGACTAGAAGATTACTAATAATGTGTTGCTAAATGTCTGTTTTCCAAACCTTTTGTCTGGACTAAGCATTTGAGTAATTATTATTTAGAGTTCCTGTCTGTCCCAATAGGTTTCACTAGTGTTTCTTCTCTAAATGTCAGCAAGTCCTAGCTTTATTTGTACTAGAAAAGTACTGCTGAACGTGTAACAACATGTCACTTATTAGTGTCATGGTCTTGGTATACAGATTGGGTTAGAAATAAATAACCTTTAGAAGAAAATGTAAAACAGTAAGGTTCTGATTTTAGTTCCTCATAAAGCCAAGAATTATGGTATTTAATTAGAATTTTAGTTTTATTATATTAATTGCTGTCTTCCTTGTACAATGATAGAGAATTCTTTGAGCATCAGTATCACAAGACACAAATCCACATGAAAATCATTATTTTGGGAAAGACTCTCACTGTGTCAAAGTCATGTTTTAGAAAAGGACTTGCCTGCCTTCTTCTTTCTTAGTTCATGAAGTTTCATAGATATTCTAACAGTTTTAGGGCTTTATAGGACATAAATGTTTTCCATATAGGTCTATTCTTTTAAAAACATCTGTTATTTGAGCATTTGTTACTCCTGCCATATGCATATGGTCAGGAGTACACTTTAGCTTTTAAACAAAAGTCCATTGAGTCAGAGAAATACCATCTCTTCCTAGATGAGTATCAAATTTCAGTATTGATTCTTTGGTAGAATCTGTCCTTATATTTCTCATTTTTCTTTACTATAACATCAGGATTTTTCTTGTTAATTTTCTAATATCTTTAGCAAGAAACTCCAATGTTTTTTTTCACATAACGAGAGGGTTGAAAGACAAGGTAGCCAGGAAGTGCTTCATCTGCCTTCATAACAGAGAGGATGTTATCATTAGCTAAATCCTTGGTGGCATCATGTCTCTAGATTTGGCCTGATAAGGAAACTTAAGGACAAACAAAAGTTATAATTATGGCAGTATAAGATTCAATTTCTTTAAAAATTTTACTTTCTTCAGTAAATAATAAAACAATTTACCAGATTTGTTCTGGCACAGGTTATCCAGATGATATAGTTTCTCAAAACCATCACACCATAGGGGATTTTGTGTCCCCTGGGAAAAAGCATTCCCTCAGGAATGAATATTCACACACATGGTGCTGAGGTCACAGGAGACAAATAAAAGCCAATAAACACAACATAAACCAAACTGAATCTAAAGTAGAAACAGAATGTTGTTTGGAGTTTATTAAACTGAACTACTGAAGATGACTGGTTAGAGTCGGGTAAATACCGACTGGGGTCTCTAGAAGCAGCCAATATAAGCAGACAGCAGCCTTGGAGAAGCATTCCTGCCTTACAGGAGGGATACTGAGAGCACAGTATTTTAATAAATATGCTGGAATAGGATTTGAATACATTTTGTCACTTGTAACTAGGCATGTGTGATATTTCTGTAATGTCTTTCCAACTAGTATAGACTGTTGAATATATTCTTTGATTGGGATTTCATCAGGCTAGCAGTGAATATTTTCTACCTATATATGTAATGTTCTTTTGATATATATTTATCTGTTTTCTCAGGTCTTAGGTTTATCTTTTTCAAGTACCCATGGGTTTCTAGTGCTTCAGAGATACTTTGTTAAAAGATTTTTGGCCCTATATGTTAAAATGCTAGGTTTATCTTATTCATTTTAAGTCTGGAAGACAATTTTTTAACATGAATTATAATCTTCAAGGTGTTACCACTAAATAGTGCTTTCAACAGGAAAAGAGAAAGAATTTGCTTTTGGTTTTTTCACTCAGGAAGAGCAAAGCTTCTGGGGTTAAAATACATATTTTTTTTTCTCATAAAATCAAAAGCAGACCTGTGTGACTGGTAGATAGGGGGAAGGGTGTGAGAAAAGGAAACCTCAATTGCAGTTCAATGAGGGTACTCTCTGAAAAACTCCTCAGTTAAAATTAAAGTTCCTAAGGAAATTGATACATAGAAAATATAAGTGTTCTGTGTTGTTCCAACTTGTAATACAGCACTCACTTTAAATTATGTGCCTACTTCAGTGTTAATAAGATTCTCTAAGTAAGCAAAAGTACATATAAAAAAAAAAGAAAACAAAAATTCTGGTTATTTACATTCATCTTTCTTGTTTTCTGTTTGTTTTTCAGTGTGAAATACATTATTTGAAGCTGATGTAAGGGTGACCCAGAAGTCTTGTTTTGAGCAACTGCATATAGTAAAGATATGAGTAATGTGTTGAAAGTAGTTTTCTGTTTTCACCTTCAGAATAGCTACACCTAGAGTTTGAAGCTTCTCTACTCATTTCTCTAAATGCTAATTTAACTTCCAGAAAAAGACCTTAGTTGGTTTCCCACTCTAATTCTTATTTCTAAAGATGAGGCTGGCACATTTTAAGAGAGCAAGTGATAAGGGGATACGATATGGAAAGTGAGTTAAAACTTTATTATATATGGGCCCTTCTCTGATTCAACAGAAATGCTAGTGATAACAATGTCTCCTTTATGGAAGAGAATGATTTAAAGAAAATTTCTTGTTATGAAAAGGAATGCAGCATGGGGAGTAATGTGAAACCAAATTCATGGAGCGAAAGCCCTGGCCTCATTCTGATTCAGGTGTTAAGGGAAAAAGAAAGCCTAAGAATTTAAAAATAACATCAAGAACTCTGCAAATACTTTCTAAGAAACAATCTTTATATTATTCACATGGGTAAGCAAGAATATCAAACAGTAATACTGCTGAGGACATTGTGCAAATTTTCCCTCTTTAGGCCAAAAATAATGAGGTAGTGTCTACCCAAAAATAGTGATTTTTGCAGATTTTTTTATTAGAAAAAAAAATGGAATAATGGAAAAATAATAATAGAATTCATGACAGTAAGGTCAGGTGACCTTGAAAAGTATAGCTACTAAAGGAGGAATCAAAGAAGCAAGAGCAACTTTCTTGCTTTACCTTGCTTTGGCAAACTTGCTCCCCCCAGGTCCCATACTTTGGCTCTTATCTTGGTGATTTTGTGCTGTTGTGGAGCCTACTCCTGTTTTTTTACCAGATTTATCTCTCTGTTTTTCCTTCTCCTGTCTCCCCTTTTCACACTAGCTGTCTTAAAACTACTCTCAGCATAGTCCCCAGAACTCATAATAAAATTTGTAAAGCATCTTTGCGTATCATTTTGGGATGGAAACTTTGTCAATTAAGCCTAGTAATGTGTATGGGAATGTGTATATTGCATATACAACAATACAACATTGTATGATCTTGGCTGGTTGCCAGATGCCCACCCAGTCACTCTCTAATTCCTTTTCCTCAATAGACAGAGGTAAAAAAATGAGATGAGAAAGCTTCTGAGTTGAGGTAAAGACAGAGATCATTTGCCAATTAGTATCACAGGCATCTGTCCCCCCATACTGTGCTGCGGGGTGCAGAGGGGATGGGAAATCGGGGATTACAGTCAGTGAAGAGAGCAAAGAAATGAGTGTTGAGGGCAGGGGGGGTTGTCTTGTGGTTTGGGTTTTTTTTGTTTTCTTTATATATTTTAATCAGGAGTCACTGATTTGTTTTGCTAATTGCAGTGCAGGAGTACTAGTATTTACTCACCCAGAATGATGGATTTTCAGCAACGTGACAGATGAAGTTGATTTTGTTGTAGTCAACACAGAATATACACCACCAACAATAAATTCAGCCCGTTCCATTTCAATAATGTAAACACTAATTATCAGGCTCTCAGAAGAGGTAAATTGTATTTTACTGATGACCTTGTTCCTGTTTATAGGCTAAGTGGCCTGAAGGCAGAAACTGTAAGAGAAGGAAAGCTGCGAGAAAGGTGGACGGAATGATAAAACAAACAAGAAGCACGACTTCCCCTGAGCTAGATGAATCTATTAACATTTGTTTCATTTCCATATGTCTTCTTAAAAAGTTTGCTATAATTTCCCATAACAGCACTCTCTGCAATACTTGACATTTCAGTTGTGAGCCTCAGCCCTTGGCAGTGAATTATTGTAACCTACATATACCCTGGTCAAGCCCTCTTCCTGTCTTTGTGACTATTTTTCAGCAGTTGGCTTATTTTGCATGCTGTCCAATCATTTCTACCAGCAGACTTTTCACCACAGGGGCACTTCCAAGGGTCTGCATCTGGTGGATTTCTGATATCTGTCTTTATCTTTTTTTCTTGAGAAACAATTCTTTAGACTACTTCAAACTTTCTGAAAAATGGAGTGCTGTCTTCAGGCAGGCAGAGAAAGAAATAGTAGGAGTATTTTCATTGCTTTGGTCCTCTAGAATTGGGATTCCAGGGAAAGGAAAAGGTCAACAACTACTTACTGTCAGGTCCATTGATTCTTCATCCTTGTATAATGGAGCTGAGAATGGGGAAAGTAAAAAGGGGCAGTTTAACACTACAGAGGTAGGTAAACTCCAAAGTGAAAAAGGCAACTTGGTCTGTCTTCTAAGAACTTTGTGCAAGCAAACTATTAACTTATTTCTCAACTCAACCCAGCAACAGTACAACTTTGAACTGATTCTTACTAGCTGGTGGCTGTAGATTGTAGATAATTTGTTGAGCACTTTGAAGAGCAGCTGAGGGAGCTGA
>WEKY01042932.1:0-10091 GCA_013390045.1 Picathartes gymnocephalus
TGGAGAAAAACACATCTGCTCTATAGAGGCTGTTACTCACTTAGAATGTTTTCAAATGGGTGTTGGTAGCATGCAGCCAATAGTGTGAGGAGTGGTAATTTAGACACCAATGGGAATATAACACAATTGTGAAATACTCTATAAAAGAGGTCTTGTACACCAAAGAGGGCCTTTGGCCTTTCCCTTTTACCTTCACAGAATTTGTCCCTGTATGTATGTCGCCTGTCCTTCTCAACAGTGACACAAGTGTTTGAAGCCTTCAGAGAGTCTATCTTTTATTTAAAGTTCCACAGCTCGGCATATGTTATTGATTTCATACTTTTCTGTGCAGTTATAGTAATAACTTCTGACTCAACTATTAATAATATTAAAAAATTGAAGTCGCAATGATTGATTTTGGATAATTAAGAGGTCCTTGCTGAGCTGGCCCCATTGTTTGTGTAGGCCTGACACACTCATATAGGGAGAGTTCATCAGTACTTTGCAAAGCAACTTCATTCTGGGATTTGGTGCTTGAGCCTTGAACTTGGTCATCTGCTTAGCTCACTGTGAAAAATTGTCTAAATTCCTTACACAGTTTGGACTCAGTCCTCAGGGTGGAAAACCACTGTGACTCCTCACTACAGCAGAAGCACAAATAAAAGGAGTGTGTTACAAGGAGCAGCCACTCAGACACCCAGGTCCATTAGCCCTACCTGCACATCAGTCCCAAACTGGTTCACATAGGGGCTCCCTCAGCACCAGGACCATGTTCCCAGGCACTGGGACCCCAGCAGGATCATATCAACTCAGCTGGAGAAACCATTTACCTTAACACACTTGTGTAGCTCTGTGCTTCCAGCTAATCGTTTGGAGTCAGAAAGTTGCAGAACCAAAACAAAGCTTCAAATCCTGCCAGAGCTGGGCTACTTAGATGTGTAGTGCATCCTTGTAGGTGTCTAAGCACTCCAATCCAAAAGAGACAACTGTTTACGTAACACGTGAGAGTTGTGTGGCCCCTGCACCTCCCTGAATGTGAGGGGCGATGGCAGTACTTTGCTGGTGCTGCAATTGACCTGAGGAGGGCATGGAGGGTGAATGTTTGCATTGGCTCATACGGACATGATGCTGGGTAGAGTGTGCTAAAAAACACCTGTCTCTTCTGCATTTGCAACTTGGATGTTATAGTAGGGATTTTATTCCAACATTTTTCTCTGAAATTTCTTTCATTCATATGATGAAAAATAACTAAAACTCTTGGGTTTCTTTTAATGTTGCTGAGAGGAATTAGGGATTATGCTGACACTTGAATTTGATCTAAAATGCATTTATAGCAAATCACATGAAAGTCGGTGTAGAGTATTTTATGGGTATTATGTAGGTGACATTATGTTTTAATATTTTCTGATGAAGAAGGAAATAAAGCTTTGTAACTTAAGAGTCATGATTATGCTTAAGGTGGTTTTAAAGGCCGATTGGCAAATTTTGAATTAATGCTAACTTCTAAACTAGCTTTTATTTAAATTAGCTCTCTCCAGCAGTTTTTCCTTCTCTCCTTATAAAGCTTAGTAGAGAAGGTATCTGTGATTAAAGCTTAATGTTCACAATTTTATGAAAAAAATAATACAAACTGGAGGTTGTGTAGTTGACATTCCAGAGTTTTCATCTTAAAAAAACTATATTATATACGGACTTTTTATTTCTTTCTCAATCTTACTGTAAGTGCTGAGACAATTCAAGACTCTGAATAAACAAAGTACTACAAGCATTGGAGGGCTTCCTGATTTCACTAAGGTGTTGTTATTTAGAAAGCATTGACTGGAATATTAATAGGGCTATGTTTGTGCTGCTCCTCTGTGTATCTGTGAAGACACAAAACTTAGAAAAATTTTTAAATCCCCATGACAAAATTCTTATTAATGCCACAGCAACACCAGTTTTCTGGACATCAGGTGACTTCAATTGGCTTTTCCAGTTATGTATGTCAGGCTTGGTACAGAAAGAATAAAAACTGTTAAAGTTGTTAGACTTCCACTTGTAGAGTGCAGCCTTGTATTTGTAGCTGGCAGCTCAGAAATGTCCCAGAAACCTGTTTTGAAATGGATCCAGACACCTTCCATTAGACCTTGCAAAAACCCACATATTCACATGTTTTAGGAAATGTCTGTTTATTGATAAATTAGAAGCAAGTTGATAGAGATTCAGTATTTTTTGCTTCACACCAAATTCAGGAAATAAAAAAGGACAAAACTGAGAATCTTGCCTCTAAGTGCCTTGTGCATATGCCGCTGTTGGAGCCTGTAGGAAGCCCAGAGGTGCCCATCTGCCTTTGGCAGTGAGAACAGCAGGGAAAGGAGCACACCATGCTGGCATGACTGGGTGTACATTCCTTCAGTAAGTCTGCTTTTTCCTGATGTTTCTTCTTAAGCTTCCCTTGAATGCTAGTGTGACATCAGTGTATGAGTTTCTGAATTCCACTCCTCTATTTTCTGTCTGGAAGAATGGGTTTTAGTTTCTTCATGCTGACATCTTGCATGATGTAAGAATGGTCAGCACAAGGTGCCAGTGTTTGGTTTGGACAGAGGAGAGCATGGGTTTAAGGGAAGTGGGGCGAGGCCACACGCCTGCCACTGATGCCTTTTGACAAGGACTGACAGGGACAGCCTTGCTGTAACCTCTCCTTACTTGACTGAGGCATGTTGGCTGGCCAAACTCATTAGTTCTGTACTTATTGAATGTAACATGCTCCATCTCCCTGAAACAGCAACTCAGTGACCTTATTTAACCCTCAAGCATGTAAATCATTGCACTGATTTGACTGGACTTCTTAATACACATATTTTTAAGTATGTTAATAACTATTTGAGATTTCAATGAATAAAGATATTTAGTTTCTTTGGCATTTGATATTTGATATTTAGTTTCTTTGGCATTTGATACTTAGTTTCTTAGGATAGTATTTGTCAGAAATGAGATTAACAACTTCTCAAAGACTCTTTAGTTCTTTACCTATAATTAGCCAGTCATATACAGTTACCATATCAAATTAATTTTTTCTACTGACAGCTTGCAAATAGCAATGTCATGCTTTTTTGCAGTGGCAGGGCAGGAAGCTAAGCAATAGTTTTAATAATGAGATAATCCTTAGCTGAGTTTGCAAACATGGGCTCGAATGTCTAAATTCAAACCTTTGTAAATAGTTGTATTTTTAAGCCCTTGTTCATCGAAATTTCCTTTGGACCTTGACAACGGGGCTGTGGCTATGAGGGAATTCTGTAAAAGAGATGTGGCTTTTAAGTATATTCCAAGAAGGGTTTTCCAAAGGATTTACATACCAATTTCTTACATTTTATAGAGCAAATTAATATATTTATTTATCCATTCATAACTTTCTAATGTTTTTATAGCACCACTTTTGCACTGTTCTGTTTTCCTTACATGAGTTAAGAGGACTAATCATAATAAAAATATTTTCTTGATCTGTCTGAACACAAGACCAAAGGTTTGCCAAGACCAGCACAAGTGAGGCAGAAAATGTGCAGAGTGGGGAAAGTCCCCCCTTTTTTGGTAACAAACCTTTCATGGCCCAATTTATGCAGCTGACTATAAGCTGCCAGCTATGAAAACAGTGCTTGTGGCCTAGTAAAACAGTTTTGGGGCCTGTGACTGACTTGTCTTGGTTATCATCTTCTTGCAAAATGAACTTACTGTATCCTGCCATTGCTCCCCTGCATGGTATTCCGTGCAGTGGTGCCCAGCTGAGGGGCAGAATGGGTGTGCAGCACTGCCAATGCCTGAATGTGCAGAGGATGGCTCCCGCTGCTAGGGTCAGGTTCATAGCTCTCAAAAACCCACAAAGCTTACAAAACCACAAAGTGTTTCAAAGCTTCCTAGTGAAGAGCTCAGAAAGCTAAATATGTGCAAACCTCAGTTATGAGACTACACAAGTCACACAATTGAGATTTGATCTTTCAGTGACCAAAGTTTTTGCATCTTATTTGGTGCTTATGGCAAATTTGGAACCCATTTAAGCAAAAAAATAATTTGTGGACCTATAGTTGATGAGTGGAATGAGGGAGAGAGGGAGGAACAGCTAAGGTTGTTCCAAGGGATTCCCATCCCAGGCTTTGAGTTTAAGTCTATGGGAGTATGCTGCTGATAAGTGATATGCAGTTTTTCAAGAAGAAAAATGAAAGGCTTCCAGGGCTCAGCAAGGCAAGCTTTCTCATTGCTTCAGATAGGTTGCATCTGAATATAAAGGCAGATTCATTACAAGTAATTCCAATGCACGCTTTTTGGTTTGTTACCAGATCATTTATTAGACTAACAGAAAGTAGATTTCCAGCCTTTTGTTATGAGAACACTGAAATTTCTTCAGTTGCATTTTGCAGGGTATATACAAATTAGTCTTAGCGAAATATTTTGGTTTCTCTTACTTCAGTGCGGAATTGTTTTTGTAAAAGCTAAGGCTTCACTGGCTTCACTTGACTTGTTGTCTTCAAACCATGGCCCTACAAATGCTTGCAGAAGGGAAAGATACAGTAAAATTAATTTTCTAGTATAGAATTTTGTTTCCCCTAAGATATAGTAGAATTAGAGAAGACTGTATACTTAGTAGGGAAATGACCAGTTTTATTTTTCACAATTAGCCACTTCAATATGGCACTTCGACACAGTTTAAGTACAGCATCTGACAGACAGCTCTTGAAGGAAACATGGTTTTTGGCATATACTACATAAAAGATATCATAACACTCTCATTAGTGAAAAATGGAGCACATACTGATTATTCTGGGCCAGTCATAACACAGAGGTGTTGCAATAGGAAGGGGGAGAAAAGGCACATACAGCACACTGGATGACTGGATTAAAACATCCTTGCCCTGATTTAATCAAATTCATTTAAATTTCACTTGAGATTAATAGGAAAAATTGCACCAAAAAAATCTCTGTACAGATGATATTTTAAAAAATTGTCTCAAATTATCCCAGGATTAACAGAGGTGTTCACTGGGTGCAGTGATTTCTGCACCATAGTGTGCCAGTGATTTATTCAGTCATATATAGAGTCTAAATCATGTTAGCGCTTCAGAAGAATACCAGAATGCCATTTTTCAGACTACAAAAGTATAGAATGCCTTTACTTAATTAAAATAAATAGATGTGGGAGTAGCTGTAGTGCAATATCCTCCAGGAGGATCTCCTGGCCCTTTTCCACCCTCCAGGATCCCTCAGGGCTACTGGCTGTGAATGCTCAAGCATGCAGATTTCTCCAGCTGTTTTAAGCACTTTAACTTCAATATTCATTTTAGTCCCACTGACTGTTGTCCTGTGTTGGCACAATTTCCAGGACAGATGGAGGCAGCTGAAGGACAAGAAAAGAATATGACTCTTTCTGTATAGCAAAGCACAGAGATATTGTGCAATAAAAATTAATATACACTAAACAGTCTTGGTAAGTTTCCAGAGCAGAAAAGGCTCTCTCCCTATGAGGAAATGTAGCCAAGCAGATGACTGGCATCTGTGTCTTCCTCAGCTTCAGGCACTGTGTATGCTAGCAGTTCAAATTTAGCTTCCCAAAGATTTAAATCAAGTGAAGAAGACACATCATCTACCAGAGTCCATGAACATCACTGTAGGTCCGCTGAAAAAAAAAAAAAGGAGCATGATGGAAAGCAGGGAACGCCTTGCTGTATCAAGAGGGAGGGCTGCAATCCCATGGTCATGCAGCTGGGTATGACTTTGTTCAGCTTTGGCCTCTCCATTAAAGAAACAACAAAATCTGAACATTTAGCTTGAGGGAAGGTATGAAGAGAAGCAATAGGAAGACCCATCAGTGAGGTCAGTGCAGATCTGCTGAACGGAGGAGAAATAACTAAAAGTGCTGGATGAGTCTAATGACCAATAGTTGTATTTTGGCTGTTGCACAAACTACTACCCTGAGAAAATGAGCGCCAGTCCATAAAAACCCAGAAGAGGAGAAAGAATTCAACATAGTTTCTTTGCCTTTTAAAAATCTCTGTCAGTTTGACTCCCAAGAGAACAGAAACAGATTATCAGGCAAATTTTCTTCTCTTTACTTCATGATATAGTGATGGAGATGAACTCAATACCGTCAATTGAGCCAGCTCCCACCATGAACAACTGTGGGCCTGGAGCTGAAGCAGAACATAACTCTTTTCTACAGCCTTAATAGTACACATCCAAAGACAGCCAAGTGTCAATGACATGCATAGTTTATGCCCATTTAGATATACAGGTGAACTTTTAAATAATTCCAATATAAATCTGTAAAAATTAATAGAATGCATCCTGGATTTTCTGCAGTTGAAAACTCATGCTGATTTTGACAGACCTTGTTTTAAACTTTAAAAGCACAATGGAAAAATAATTTGGAGGGACTGAAATGTGAAGATCACTAAAATTATGTCTTTTTGAGAAAGAAAGGAAAGAACCGCTTTGTAAAATAGAATTTTCATGAGACCACATTTTATGGTAGTGAAACTTTATCCCTTTTTCCATATATCAGCTGAGGAGTTAGCTGATATAAAGCTTTAAAGTGCATTTGTGCCTCTATCTCTAGTTCATACAACTTATATCTTGATTTCTATGTTGGGAGATTCTAAAGACATCTTTGTCTCTTCGAAGTCTACTACCTGCGTCTGCAAAGATGTTTTCCAAGTGTCTGAAGAGCTTAATCTAGATTCATTGGTGGTAGTGAGCAGACCCTTGAGCACCTTAGATGTCTTTTGTTTCTCTTGACATACCAAACCGATGTACAAATGAGCAAAGTATTTGCATTTGCATTGGGCTTCTCAGGCTTGAAAGGAAGTGCTCTTGCATCTTTATCTCTTTCAGCATCTTGCCTGAATGTCTTTTTTGTTTTGTTTTGTTTAGTTTTTAGTGCAGAGTGAGTCAGAATCATGATACCGTTTTCTGTCATGAAGAAATTTTATGAGCACTCATAATCTGTAATTCCTACTTTAGTACAAATATGTTATAATTCACTGTAAAGCCAACCTTATAAATTGTTCCCTTTTTTCACAGATTATATATATTACTAATACACAATGTGACATGTTTCTTTCTCAGATGTCTTGGTCTACTAATACTTTGCTATAAATATCTTCTATTATGACATCTTCTAACATAAAAAAATAATTATTTTCTATAGATGTATATAAAATTTATTTATTTTCTTACTTGCTTACCATTATTATTCTGTGTTTTCCTTTCTGTCTAGGTAGCTTTTAAAACAACCATCATGTTTCCAAATGTAGGTACCATTACTTGCTAACAGCACAAAATTCCTCCCACAACTCCTTTCCATTCTCATGCACCCTTCAGTGAAGGACGGTCAAAAAGAACATTATACACCATAGTGGTATATCCTTTTGGCATTCAAATCAGAAAAAAAAGAAGCAAAGAAACCAAATCAAACCAAATCAAACCAAACCAAACAAATAAATTAAACATGGTGTTTTAAAATTAGACACACATTCCTTTTACATTATTCTTGTATATATACTTCTGCAAGTACTTTGTAGATATGCAAAAAAAAAAAAAATACTTATAGTAATTTTTTTACTAGAATTGCTGGCTCTGATTGTCACCAACTCCTGAAATATTGATATATCACCAGAAAGTTCCTTCTGGTGTTTTCAGTTAGACAGTCTGAAAATCCAAATCTCAGTATTTTGTATTTTCTGCTTAAAGTCCATTGTCATGATATTCCAAACACAGTTTTGTGGACTCCTGAGCCCCAACAATCACCCAATCTTCTGTACTCAATAAAACTGAAGGGAAAATGTCAGGCTTTTAATATTAATTTGTAACTTCCCCATAAGAAACATCGTCACAAATGGCACTATCAGCTTTGCTGTTGAAAGACACTCCAGAAGCAAATGATTTAATATGCTTTGACTCTCAGCTGCATTTCTCTCAGAAGTGACACACAATTCCAGACAGGCTGAGCATACCATTTACCCAGGATTCCATTTCCTAGGCTTTGTAGGATGCATTTATACCAACCAAAGGAGTGCAATGATTAAATCAACTTTATCTTGACTTAGATCTCCAGAGCTCATCACTTGCTTTTCTTTGATCTATAACTGTTGGTGTAGAAATGTTTTCTTTGTCTTGTTGTTTGGTGGCTAACAGCAGGATGAGATTCAATCTGTTCTACCTGAATTGGGACATGCATTTAAAGCTGACCTTTTTACCTTCCAGCTGTACAGCAGATGGCCACAATGACTATAAGAGGTGCTGATCTAAGCAAGCAGGCAGCGTTACGGACCAGAGTAGAATCACAGGGACATATGTGTTTTTAAGACACCATATCCTTTGGTTGTGATGCTGTCACAGAAAGGTTGCTTTCTATCGTGTGCTCAGTTCCTCGAATTTGAAGGACTACTGCTTAGAACCACCATGGTGTTAGAGCTGACCTGGTATAATACTTGGTATTTCATAATTATTATTATTATTATTTTCAATTAAATTTAGTATTTGGATCAATTTTACATCAACTGTAATGAAACTGAACATTTCCATTTATGCCATGGGTTCTGGCAACTTTCTGTCATCTTTCTTTTCTATATTAGATGAATTTACATCAATAAAATTGTTAGCTTTCCTTGGATCATTTTCAGTAACACCACTTTGAAGAAGATGGCAACAATTCTGTCTTTTTGTCTTCTTCAACCTTAGCCTGAACAATCCTTTTTAACTTTACTAATGTGAGATCTCTTTGAATGTCCTGTTGAAGCTCTTGGCGTCTTCGCTGACTTGAGGGCAGTACTTTAACAATTCCTTGTGAATATTTCTTTCTCTTACAAGTTTTCAGAGTTTAAGATTAATTACATCTGCAGTACATGTTTTCTTTCTTTCTCTGCTGAAAATGGTAGGCAGGAATATAATTACAACAGGAAAAAGACTTGCAAGGTAAATGCTGTTTTTACATTTACTGAGGTAATTATCAAGGTAATAGCATAGCAGTGGTCAAATGAGGTGCAGTAAAACATCTTTGTCTGTTCCTTTCAGGCTTTTCTGTGCTCAGTAATGGAGAGGACATGCCTCTAGTAGCAGTGAATTGGTCTCTTCTGAGATTTGAGATGACCATAAACGTGTGTGGAAACTTCCATTTAAACACCCTGGTTCTGATCTCTAGTGTGGGCTTTAAGGCTGCTCTTTTGTTCTGCCAAACCTTAATACGTGCCCCAACTAAGCTCTTTAACTTATGCATGACTGTACAGAAAAGGACTTTTTTTAATGTAAATCCTTCTGACAGGCTAGAGTGTTCCACCCATCCCACCAGCCTCTAGGCACCCGGAGGCTTGTACCCAGATGTCAGACCCAGGATCTTCAGAGGACAGGGGACAAAACACACCACCTTACGAGTTTTACTCATGTCTCCTAGGTATTATTCTTAGGTTGAGGGCCATGTGCATGCTTTGGATTGCGTTTTTGCACCATGTTGGTGCAGTGATGTTTGCACTTGTTTCTAATACAAACTTTAGGGATACAACAGAATACATCTTGATATGCAAGCGAATACATCCTGAGCTACAGATAAACTGCTGGTAAACCACCCTACCATCTTGCAGGTCCTGATACCTGTACTTGTGGTTTTGCTGCAGTTATTACTTTTTCCCAACATCCCAGAAAATTCAGGAAGATGTAACCTGCTGTTCTGAAGAGATGACCCTGCTGTTTAGTCTGTGCTGAGAGATCAAATATTAACAAAACCATTTAGATTGGAAAAGACCTCAAATGTCATTGAGTCTAGCCTTTGACCAATCACCACCTTGTGAACTAGACCGTAGGACTAAGTGCCATGTCCAGCCTTTCCTTTAATACCTGCAGGAGTTAATGGATTCATCACCTGCCTGGGGAGTCCAAGCCTTGACAAACCATTCTACGAAGAAATTTCTTCTCATGTCCAACCTGAACCTCACCAGGCACAACTTGAGGCCATTTCCTCTTATCCTGTCACTGGTTGCCTGGGAGAAGAGGCCAACCCCTGCCTGGTTACAGCCTCCTTTCAGGCAACTGTAGAGAGTGATAAGGTCACCCCTGAGCCTCCTTCTCTAGAGGATAAACACCCCCAGCTCCCT
>WEKY01042942.1:0-23913 GCA_013390045.1 Picathartes gymnocephalus
CACTACAGCTCCTACACAGCACAGAAAAGACCAAAATCCCAAAGCAGTCTTCATCTCACATCAATTACTACAACGTTTTTCTCTTGTGTGTCTGAAAATTCACTACCTCATATGAACACTTCTATTTTACCACTACTGCAGTTTTCATTTATGAGACCTCAAATATTCAGGTATTATTTTTCTTTGGCAATTTCTTAGTAATGTGTTTAGAAACTTAAATAAACATGTAACAGATGATAAAGCTGATAAAAATGATCAAGGCCACAGGGTGCAACATACTGAACTGTGGCTCCTCTGTTTGTGTTATCCTGTAGTCATACAAAGAACTTCCCATATTCTTACAGCAAGGTCTAGAACGCTTCCCATGAGAGCTGCACATGCAAAAAAGAGGCTTTGTGGATTCTGCTGACAGAAGTGAACAGTTGAGCCCCAGACCACAAGAGAAACCACCTATTTTCAGCATTCTGTATAAACCCATGCTAAGTGTGTCTCAGGAAAATTTCCCAAAGATTACATAAATTAAAAAAGGAGAAGAAACAAAAAATTTAACAGTATTTGAAAAGTTAAGAAAGTTAGGGTCTGAAAACTTACCAACATCCTGTACATATTCTGTTGTCTGGGTAAAGTCACACAGGGTGATCAGATGCCCCAGAGAGACCAGGACAGGCACACACTGGAAACCTTTTTTCCAGATCTCCAAGAATTTTACCAGACCATCATTTTGTTGCAAGTTTTACAAGTGAAACGTAAGAACTTCCCTCTCTCACTTCCTTAGAAATTGCAACCCTGGAAAAGGCTGGCAAATAGCCACAAGAGTCTCATATAAAACCTGGAATGTTACTTGCATCCAATTTTTCCTTCCAAAAGCGGTTTATTTTCACCCTACCATGCAATCTTATCCAGGCATCATAACATGAAGACAAGCCAAACTGTGCTCCTAAGATTCAGTTAGACAAAGTAGTCATGGTTTCAAGTTCCTGTATGTTCAGCCATCCAAAATTAGACTGGATATATAAACTATCATTACAAGAGTTCTGGAAAGTGGTGAGTACCAGAAATAAGCCTGTAGTTGTCTTATTGTTTTATACTTTTCATTCCATTTTCCATGGAACTCTTGGGTTCCATGATTCCCACAAGTCACAGAACTAACATGTAATATTTCAACACTGGAAATTGTTTATGGTTTCTTAACTCAAAAAATTGTGCAACTATGCAAGCAAGTAGCCATAGAAACTGTAGTAGAGAAAAAAAAACAGGTTACAGCTAGGAAACTGCAGCGTATTTTTAATTCTTGCAAATGTTATTCCATTATATTCTACATGTGAAAAAACCATTAAACATTTACAGTAGCTAACATGTATTTCTGTTATGTACTAAAGGACACTTACTACTCTGTTGTATTAAGTACTCTATTTCCTTCTTTGTTTTCTCCTCTCTCCCTTTCCATACTACCACAGTTTCTTCTGTTAGCTTATGAACACCTGTATAAAAAAAACTTAAAAATTCACTCTGTCTACTTATTTTTATGCAAGTAGATTCTGAGGGTCAGTTATATGTGCTGTCCTGTTAAAAGCCAGCTTCTATGGCATGTCGTTCTTAAACTGGCTATGAAGCATTCATATTTCCCAATTCCAGGAACTTTGCTAGGAAGGCATTAAATAACAAGTCCATGAACACATTTGATGATATAAACTACAGCCTGCATTACTATATAATGCAATTAAAGCAGTCCATGAAACTGGATGGAACCACTGTTTGGAACTGAAATGACTTTAGGTACCCACATCCCATGTGTGACATGGATCAACATACCCAAAGCGAGAATTGCATTAAGTCCTGTGCCATCTTACACAGACACTTTGCTTTTAACTATTGCTTCCTAGTGATGGTATGCAATTACACTGGTATTAGTGAACACAAGACAGAAACATTGAAAAGTTTTCCAGTCAATCACCTCTTTCATCCCAATGTTGGTATTTTATGAAGACTTGACTGATAAAACTTTCAGGAAGAAAAATGCCTCAAAACCATATGAAAATTTGTCATTCATCTATCCGGAGGACTTAAAATGATTCAAAATAATTGGTATCTTTTGTCAATACTCTATGTCTAAATGTAGAAGGCTACACTTGTCTTCTCTTACAAAACAACAATTATAAGTATCTTTCTGTCCAAAGTTTTTACATCCCAAAAATGTAGGAGAGCAGAGTAATGTACTCTTATTTTTAAGACGAAGAACCCAACCCAAAAAACTGTTCCTAAAGATTTGGCAAAGTATTACAAAACTACACAGGCTTTGGAGGCTTCTTGGCACACAAGTTTCCAGGATTTCTCTAACACTCTGATGAGTAAATTTTAATTCAACCAAATAACACATCAACCAAATCCAGAAATCCAAATCCAGATCACATCTCCAGTCCTGTAAGTATAAGACATCCATGGAATGAAAAAACAGAGAGCCTAGATAAAGGCAGAAACACTTCTGTTGACTCTGGCATAGAAATGCATCCTCTTGATTTGGAAAACAAAGGCCAAGACCACAAGGTCCCTTGGGAAGTGTCTGGTTGGAGATGGACTGGGACACAAGCAAAGCTGTGCAGTTACCAGTGCATGTGACTGCCAAAACAGCAGGAATACTGCTCTGGACTAGTGAGAGGTGTCCACTTCTCTGCAGCTCACAACACTTCATTTAGAAATGCCTGCTTTGGCAATTTGATTTATCGAATATATTTTTATACTTATTTAGTATTAGATTAAAATTATATTGTTTTATTGCATTTTAAAAAATTGAATCTGTGAAGTACTTTAACCACAACAACATGGATTTAACATTTTTATCAAGAAACAAAATACTGCAAATAAAAAGAAATTTGGACACAAGCCCAATATGCCAATTTATTTTTTATTTTCTTTCTACTAGCAGACTCTAGCTTGAACAATTTTTCCTCAAAACCATGCAGATTTCAGTGGACAGTACAAGTATTTGCTATAACATCATTCAGGTACATTAAACTTAGATGATTAAAAAAATCTTCAAACACTGTACTTCAGAAATAAAGAAGCTGGAGTGCAGCTTTGACAAGATTCCAAAAGGTATGCATTAGTTTTAAAATGGCAAACACTGCTTATTTTTCTTTCCATAACCAAATGATAAACACTGTACCAAGGAAAAACCACACACAGCCACAAATCCTTCATAAATTCAAATATCATATTCATACTTTATCCTTACAATATTTTAATGTGGTGGTTGCATCTACGGAGACCATCTATTTAGTGACTGCAAAATTGCATACCTATAATAAATAATGGATCCACTAAGTCAATAATAAGGTATTACCTTATAAATAACTGCCAATTCCAGTGACACATCACGACAACATTCCTTACAAACCTTATCACCACTCTACCCAAAGTTCACAAATTCAACAGTAACTACTGAACATACTGAGAGCAAAGCATACATATAGCCAAACAAGTACCTTAACACTCAAATTTCAACATTGTAATTTATGTTGCACACATTAATTCACAATTAATGCAAAGTTTGGTAAGGGTGTCACAGGTTGTGATAGTCAATGTTGTGGCATCTTGTACATCAAATGGCAAAGATGGACAGTATTAACCTTACTTGCAAACATGGAGAATTAATGGAATGTTTAGATGGCATAAGTAATACATATCCCAAGAGAAAAGCAAAATCACACTGTACTTTTCATAATTAAACCATACCTCTGTAAAATCTGCCCCTGACCAAACCTTTGCACAGTGTTTTAACAAAGAACTGATCTTCCATGCTGAAAACTACTGCTTTTATATGTGGGGAAGGTCTGAAGTAGTTTGCTTCTTGTAAAATATACTCCTCCTTTCAGAGAAAATGACTGAAAGTAATCTAGGCCTTCTTTTATGATATTGAAAGCTTGAACTACAGAGCTTAATGTAACCACAGACTGACAAAGAATTCCAAGCTACAATTCATGGGCATACTCTTTTTAACCTGGCTGCTTTTCACAGGATACTCTCTCTCTCTTCTCCAAAACCAGCCCCCTCTGAGGCTGCAACGGTGTGGAGCTCTGATGAATCTTTTGAAAGCCTGGTATAACTTGAACGCTGGCCTCGCTTGTGAGCAACCGTCTTCAGGTTCTCATTCTGAACTGCAGTTGAATTGGAACCCGACCCAGGATGCAGGATAATTTGAGATGGATCTCTGATACCTTGCATTTCTTCAAAATTTTGATTAGCTCGATTGCTTGGAGCACTGTTGTTATTTAAGGTGACTGTACTAGGGGTTCTGTTTAAATTATAGACTTTCTGGCAGGCTGGCCAGCTCTCTTCAGGGCTACTTGCTATCAGACTGCTTTCAGAAGGGCTTTTCTTATCTTCTGAGCAAATGGACATGCGAACCACAGCTGGATCTTGAAGGCCACTAAGGCTGTGTGGAATTCCTCTTTTTGCACTGTGACTGTCATCTTCAAGCTCAATGAGATTTGCCTTTTCAAGCTGTGACTCATCTGCTCCTTCATTGTGGAGGGAATGATTTGGAGAGCTTTCATTGGATCTTACACCAGAGTCAGATGAATCTTTCTTATCCAAAAGGGCATCTGTCAAATACTCCTTTGCTTTGATGAAGGTTCTAATAGGTTCAGAACCATGTTCTGGAGATTTGGGCTGCTTCTCTATTTTGATATCTGTTTTCTTATCTTTACCTTCCTTAAGAAGTGGAGTATTATCTGATTCTTCAGTTCCTGATTCATCTTCGTCACTGGGAAGTTTCTGATACCGGAGAGTAACTCCCTTAAGCTTTAAATCTGCAGCCTGGAAAATACTTGTTCTTTCCAAAGACTTCTTTCCTGGGAGAAGCTTGGAACCAGACTGATCAGATTTTTCATCTTCTTCAGTAATAGGATCCAAAGGAGATGCATCATTAGTAGAAACACCTGAAGTACTGTAATCAACATCATTCCTCTTCAGCAAAAAGGACTTTCTTCCATCATCTTGTTTCTGTTCACCATCTTTTCCTTTTTCCTGTTCTGCATTGGAGTGCAGGGAGCCCCCCGAAGTGCTCTGGCCCATATAGAAAGCACTTGAGCTATGAGGGGAGGACCTCCCACTTACTGTGGTAGAATTGGGACCTCCTTCTAACTGTGACATTTGAGCAATATACTCTCTATATGCATCTCTGTACTCTGCCTGCACCTTGTCAGTAAGCTTTGATATTTCAATACTGGAATCTTGAGAGTTAAGACTTGAAAGACTTGGAGTTCTACGAGTTTGTGACTGGAGAAAAAAAAAAAGAGAAGAGAGAGAGGTAACAGTTAAATGAACTATTTATTTTTACTTTTATTGATCTTCTTAAACGAAATAACTCAGAGCATTAAATATGTATTTAAATTACTCTTTTCATTGCTGTAAATAAGATTATGCAAGTGAAAATGTAAACAGTATTATTAAAATATGCTACTATAAACATATATATGGAATCACACACACACAAAACTTACCAAGCGTTCTTATTGTTGGTCCCCATAATGGAAAATTTCCACAAAACAAGCATTTTATCCAGTGCATTTGAGGCTAATTCTTTTGAGTAAATAATTATAAAAACTGAATTTGTATGTCAAGATGGGCTTTTCTAATACATTTCAAACAATAGTAAAATCTGCATTTTATATTAGAAAGAGCAAGAATTCATCTAAATGTTGAACAACTCTCAGAAACATTTTTAATAGACCCCCACCATACATACTTCAATATATCCTGGCAAAATTCCATTGCATATATCTGATTTCAGAAAAATCAGTTTTCTGACAAACATAATCCTCTTTGCCCCCATGTCTGCTTTTTGAATTTGGTTTTATTTCTAATTACCCTACTCTGATTTGATTGGTAATAAATTAAACTAATTTCCCCAAGTAGAGTCTGTTTTGCCAATGACGGTCCCTGGTGAGTGATCTCTCCCTGCCCTTATCTCATCCCACAAGCCTTCCATTATATTTCCTCTCCCCTGCCCAGCTGAGGAGGGCAGTGATAAAAAAAGCTTTTGTGGGCACCTGGCATCAAGCCAGGGTCAACTCACCACAACAGAGAAGCAGCAATACTAATCACTACTGACTTAAAAAATTCTAACAGGTGAAATCTAATGTTTTCTTAAGGACAAACTACCTTTCTCATTCCTTTAATTCAACTTCAGATAACTATATGGGCATCAAAAGCACTGTTTATTCAAATACAACAAATGAGTGTAATGTCACTTTGGTCTGGAAAAAGCATACATTGATACTCCATGGAAATAGGCAGTAAGGGTAATTAGTATCCTACAAACATACACGAGTGTGCATGCAGAAGTATCTGGGATAGCAATCTATCTCTGGGATATATATCCCAAATCCACGTTCACAGACAATGTTGATTATTAAAAGTATTATCTGTAGTTAGGAATTTGGGGTGTCTTTTTATTTTGTTGCACATTCAAGATTTTATAATTTACTTTTGGAGATGAAAAGGGTTCACCCCACTGGGTTTGGTGGGTTTCTTTAATTCTAACCACTACTTAGCCACTAGCTGGTTTGTCTTATTTCTTAAAGACAGGCAAATGAAAATTCAACACTTCAGGTGGTCTCATAAGATGTAGAAGAAAACTGACCACAACCTATGGCAGAAACCACAGTTAGAGAAGGATGGAATCAATGAATAGGTTATGCATTGTAAGGACAAGGTTCTGATGTCATGGAGCACTGTAGTTGTCTATTTTCAAAAATCTAACAAATATATTTGTTGAATGGGCTAACCTTTGGTTAGCACATAGCTAAAATATTTCCTATACAAAGTCTGAATAACACAAAAATACAGAAGCCTTGGAAGACACCATCCTAGGCTAGATGAGAAAAGCATGATAGCTTTAGTTTTTTTGTTATGAAGAGCGATTACTGGAACAGATCAATAGTTTTCAGATGGCAGACTAAATACTTCAACTCAGAGTATGGTTAGAGTTTACATCTCTGCAGAAGTAGGCTTTACCAAGACTAAGAACTGAAATCATCTGAACTGCCCCAGAGACTTATTTCTTGACCAGTCTGTATCCAAGACTGGAAAAAACCTCTTTTCCATACAGGTAAGCAAGCAGAATACACTGCTCTATAAAATACCTGCCAGCTTAGGTTACTGTGGCGTGTAGGAGCTTCATCAAGACCAATTGTGTTGAGTTCTTCAAAGCTGAAGTTCAGTGTGTAGGGAGCTTGACCAGCAAGACCTGTCAGCTCAGTGTGAGGCAGCTCAGTGTTATGGCCGGGACGGCGAGGGAGGTCGCTGTGAGGAATGGCAGTTGTAACATGCTCTGTCACTCCCCGAGGATCTTCCTGAGCAGCCTGATGTTCTGAATTTCTCATTTCAAGTATCTTGACACGCAAAGAGAGACAGTTTACATGTAATTACATGAACAGAAGTTCTCAAAATTGATAAACAAGAAATCCATTAAAAGTAGGAATGAGAAATTCACAGCTGTAAAAGTGGACCTGTATATGCAGCTTTGACCATGGAAAAGTACAAATAAAAATAATTTAATAATTCTTTCGTATTTACAAATTAATCTTATTACTGCTTAAACCCTTGAAAGAACTCATATGCCACTAAAATACTTAAATTCTTGTAAAACTAGTAAGTGATCATTACAAATTTTAAAGCAAAACCTAACACTTCATATTTAACAATAAACTTCATCATGTAATTCTCAGTGTTTTGAAGACCTGACTTACAGTTGAGAGACACACTGTTATTTCAAGAAAGAAAACTGGGAATAGTCTAAAAATACTTGAGAGAAAACTCAGTTCTCTGCAATGTGCAACCCTCACTGTAACAGCCTGGCTGCCCAATCCTTGTACTTATTATTACACATACTTTGAATTCCCTGACTAACTATCCTAACAGTAGGACAGAGATTTAAAAACTAGTTAAGTTCTGATTATTTCTTTAAAAAAGGCAAATTTGGAAAGGGAACCCACACAGGAAAAGACAGATCCCACAAAAAAAAGGAGACAAAACTTCAGAGTTCACAATCAATTAAGATGCAAATCCATAGGCAAACAGTTATTCATTAGTGCTTCAGACAAAAAAACAAAGTAACAAAATAGCAGATGCATTCACACTAAGACAATGCTTACAAACAAGAAAGCAACCAGAAAGAAAAAGAGATTCATATTGAAAAAGATTAATTTATGATGACCTGAACACTGAACAGAAAGTCTTACCATGCTCCTGAACAGGTGCCAGTCACCAAAATTCATATTCATTTCTTTTTTCAGTTCATCAATGTTGCACTGAGCCAAGACACGGCCATTTATATTTGCCTAAAACAATAAAACTAAATAATGTAAATTATGGATACAAGACTTACGGCATGGCAGTAACAGACTAAAAAGGTAGAGGTAAAGCTGGATTCAGACTACTAGTGAAATTTCCCAAAGTCACTATTGAGTCCAATTCTATATAATAAAGATGTGTTTTTATAGAAGTTTATTTAGTGATGATTGGTGATGGGCAAGAAACACCTATGTGTCATGGAAAAAGAATGGAAATATTAAACCCATTAAAAATGTGTATATGAAAGGCAATATGATAGTGTCCTATATACAGACATAAGGAAACAACACATAAATGGTGGAAAAATCTCAGGGACAATAAGCTACATTAATCTGCTTAAATTTCTCCAGCTCAGAACACAAATGGACTGCAGACACCCAAGCATTTGAAGATAATCAGACAATGAAGTCCCAGGCAGCATCTGACCCCTGGCTTGAGGCATCTAAGATCAAGTACTACCTCCATTAAGTTCCCTCTCTGCATAAAAAAGGCTTACATTCCTCCCATCATCAGAAATACCCAGGGATAGAAGACTGGACTTCTTTCTAATGTTCATCATCAATCAGAGATCAACACAGAAGTGCTTAAACAACATCTGTATTCTAGAAAGGTGATTCTTCACATTCGGCATGTTTATATAGTGTTTAACTTCCAAAAGCACCAAATTCAACACAGAACCATTTTCATTGCATAACAACGAGACGTATTTCTCTTTATACCATGTATGGACAGAATGTAAAAGAGGAACCATGTCTTAGGAGAGCAGCCAGAAAATGGAAGACCAAGTTCAGAGCTCTGCTTATACTGAGGTATCTCAATGGTTTTGTTCCCATATCCCAGCAGATGGTCTTAGTCAAAGCAGGAAAAAGACCAGGCTGAGCCATTTTCATCCTTCTTTTTTACATGATATCCCTTGTAAGAAATGCAGGAATATAAATAAGAGGAATCTCATTAGAGATAACTGATAAGCACATTCTTTTTGCACTCTGGAGCAATGGAAGCAACTGAAGTTTTTTGCAGCTTCACTTAATGACCTGCAATCTAACATCCTACTTCTTGCTTTAAGAAACTTTGCTGAAGCTTCCTACAACAAACTTGTCTCTTGATCCTTGAATCAACATCCTCCTCATATTACTGAAGACACAATAGGTTCCAGGACAAAGCGAGCTCAGCAAAAACACTGACTAATGACAACCTTCATATTCTTCCCTTCTTTCTTTTTAAAAAGAACACACAGAAGGGTGAAAAAAAAAAATGAAAGTAAAAAATAATTCTGTGTTAACGTATCTATCACAGAAAAGAGGAGAGGTAGAAAAACATACAGGGACCTTTTTCTGAAGCAAATAGATGTGGACTGTGATAAAGAAATGGAACCATCTTCACCATTCATTTACAACAGGAGAGATATACCAGCTTTTCACAGAGAAAAAGGAATGGGATATTGCTACCTAGATATAGAACACATTTGCAACCCTTTTTATTTATTTATTACACATGGCAATTTTGAAAACATTTTTCTTGCTTCTTTTCTCAGAATAATCAGTCTCATCAGTATTTATATTTCTGACTGTTTGTCCTTTTCAGCAGAGAGCATCTTCTCTGAAAAATAAATGCTTGTATTAAAATGTCCTCCAAACTTGTCACTCACAGAACTTAGGGTGTTATTTTAACATTTGATGTGTTTAAATAAACATTTTCAAGAAAAGAGGCAACTAAATATTTTCCTTTTCTTGTGTATCTCCGTGTTTAGCAACTAAACATATTAATGAAATTCAGCTGGTACCTTTTTTATAGTTGCAGAGTATTGAGGTAGCATGCTCTGGTCCAGACCATCTATCTGCTTTAGCTTCTCACACACAGCTTCCACACTCATTGCGCTCAGAGACACGTGTGATACTCCTGTGGTTGACCCTGTGCCCGCTCCTGCTCCCTGTAAGTGAGAAAATGTGCACATAAGACTTGTTCAAGTACTCAGTACACCCAGAAATTCACAATACACACTAACACAAATCAAGCTGTGTTCAACTAACTTTTAAAATTAAGAGATGAGAATAAGAATGCACAGGCATTTTTAATTACTACCAGAATATCTATATATTGGGAAACATTCATTATATGTACTTATAGGAGAAAAAACCCAGCATCTTGAGTCCTGCCTTTGTGACAAAATAACCCTCTTACATAATTTTAAGAAAAGAAACATAAAAATCAGAAATATTAAGTACAGATTAATCAATTTACAATGCAGTTTCATTCACAAGTTTTCTCCTAACTTTAGTAGTTAGTTTGGTTTTGGGATGTTTGGGTTTTTTTCTCAAATAATGCAGATACAAATTAGATGTTTCTGCCTTAAAAACTCCTGGATTATTATCAGACAAAGATGCCCTAAAACTCAAAGACACTCAAAACAAAGATAACTCCTCAACTACTTGGATTAATTTGGTAATTTTAACAATAACTGTTAATTTTCCAGAGGTTCCTTCAGCTCCATTTATGCAAGATCAGCCAAGGTGCTGTGTACCACAGTACAAGAATAGCAGCACTGCAAATGCCCTACAAGATACTATGAGCATGCTTCGTGTACCTCAAACTTTGGCAAGATTTAGGTGGAAATTATTTATAATTCAGCTCTGTAACACAAAAGTTGTCCTGTTAATGTTGCTAGCTTCTGGGAATTTCAAAGAAAGAGTGGAAAACTAAAACAAATGCAACTGCAGGTAGACAGTATATTAAGGCAGTACGTTCTTTAAAATAAACCATGTTCCCCCTGGATGGGAACCTATGCAGTTACACTAGTGATTCCAAATTCCTAAAAGCAAAATCACAATCAGTTCTATCAGTTAGAAAATATTTGTATGCTCTCCACCTGTGAGGGAGGTTGCACCCTCCCTTTTTTCTGAACATGAAATTTTGGGTTCAGCATTGTAGACTGTGCACCAAACAGCTCATTTTGGGAGGATGCAAAAGAGCTTCTAAAGCTTCAGAGGTCATCACCACATGCATAAACCCTGGGATATAAAAGTGCATTTTGACTATCCAGTTAATCAAGTTTTATTATATTCCTCAAATCACCAATGAAGACTGGTTTTGGAGGTGTAATATTGTCCCCCATTTCTATTTAATTACTTTGAAAGTGTTTAATCTTTCAGAATTAATATAGATTACTAGATCCCAACATATTGCTTATGAAAACCAAGGGTTATCACAGAGAATGCCATTAACCTTATCTGAATTATCTAAACCAGGACATTTACAAAGAATTTATTCAACTAGTAATTCCAAGGCAGCAATCCAAAACCCCATTATCTACTACCTCAGAGTTATTTCTGATTTACTGTTATCAAAGATATCCTGATCTGGGAAACTAGGCACACTCCCCACCCAAGCTACTCTGAGTTTCAAAGTTTAGATGATATTACACGTAATTCCTCCAAAGTTCTCCACCAGACGTCCTTGAAATGGACTTTAAAGTGTGTAACTATGAGCTTCATTTGGAAACACTACTGGGGGCTGTGGGAAATTCACACATTTGCCTGGAAATAGCTGGGCCACCAATCGTTGTTTCTTTAACCATTCCCAATTTTTTAATGTTACGTCAACTGGATAATAAACAAACAAAAGATATATCCCATTTTCTGGGAAAGCAATCTACCTAAATTACTGCATAAAAATTAAACATTTTAATTCCACTCCAGTCTAGGCATTTAAACTAGGGCTTGATATTCCTTTAGAGGATATGCCAGCTACTTTTCAGATTCCTCAATGTCTCCCTAATTAGGTGCCTAATTAGTTATCATATAGGCATCTAAAGGACAAATTTTAGGTCTTAATTTAGTCTGATTTTTAGCACATCTAAAATCTGTATCATGTCAAGGTTATAAGCCAATCATCAAAATGATGAAAATGACAGAATGAAGCTTTACCCATAATCTATCATATATTTCTTTTATGAGAATCTTTAATTTTCCTCTTTAAGAAACCACTGTGGGTTTTTCTTCAGCATACCAGCTTTATCCATTATTTCCTCATAAACACACTATTTACTATTGGCATGAGTTAGACAATACATCAACAAAGACAAGATACTAAGTTAATTCAAATCTTAATTATTTTTGGAAGAAAGCTTATCAATTAAAATAAAATAAACAGTTATAGCCAAAATTACATTGTGGCACCACTAAAATAAATGATCCCTAAGCAACATGTGTTAGCAATTGCCTTTGTTCTCAGAATCTATTAAATATGTTATCTATGATATACCCAGAAATAAATGAAGAAAAGTTTTAAACACTTCTAATTCAACAGATTCTCCTTCAGATCAAAATATTTTTCTAATAATCAAGGACAAGCCATTCTTTCTGCATGCATTAAGACCTAGTTTAGAAACTTTGCTTTCAGTGTAAAAAAAAGATATGTAAAAGCTGAAATATTTAGACTATTTTTGTTAAAGTGTGAACTGTTTGAAATAGATGCACATTAATCCAAATCATTCTTTATGAAAAGCACTCTTTGAAGAATAAGTAATGTAATAGCTTTAGGGATATTGTCATCATGTAAGTGAATTAAAACTGTACTTAAACTGACACATTTTTCAGCCTTAGTGGTTTTGTTAGAGATGCTTAGAGAACATTAGTCTGAAAAGTATTTGCCATGCAAAAGCTAAAAGCAGCTTGTCAAAACAAACCTCAAGGCTAGTAATGAGCATTAGTTTACAGACAGCCCAGCATGAAGCACCAGTATGATAGCTTCTGGAATGACTCTGAAACCAGTGAATGAGAATTCACAGAAAGTGGCTGTACCTGTCTGTTTTTGTTTAACTCAGACTTACACAGCTTTGAGAAAAGGACGAAACAGAATTAAAAGAAACAACGGCTTAAAGTGACATCACAAGGGTTGAACATACAAAGAACGTGCTTTGAAGTAAACAGAGGAAATCAGGGTTAGGATAGACACAGGATATTTTCATAATGTGATGAAACTTTTAAAATAGATCCTCAAAATATACATTTAGGATATGTTATACAAATATTATTTTTATGAGCAGACTATTCTGTTTTGCATTTGTAAAAAAGCCACTTGCTATATTTTGTTTTGCATAAAGGTTTTCTATTATGTTTCTGACAGAAAATACTCCTTTTAATGAAGCATTCTCCTGTCATTTCAAGATCACATGATACCACCAATGTACTTCAAATAACTTTGCAAACTTCTGTGTAACCAAATCTGCCAACTCCCCTTGCCCCTATCCCCCCAAAAACAAACCAGCACCACCCACAGAATAGAAAAGTTATTTCTTATAAGCACAAATATTCAAAGCAAAAAAATGCTACACAAAAGCACTGGAAAATCCGTAAGAAAACTCCCATGCCATACATTCTCATTCATGCTCAAACTTTTGAAAAGTACTTCCAGTTTCTTAAGAAGTACTGTATGTTTATCTATGCTACATGCTCTGGGTCACGTTAGTCCTCATTCAAAGCACACATACTACATCTTAAGGGTTTATATATTCAGTGCAGTATGAAAAAATGTATTTAAACAAATTATTAATTATATTGGAGCAAGCTACTTCATAAGAGGTCAAAATTAACAATGCAAACTAAAGCACAAAATCAAGTTTATGACAGATAAGAACTGCTAATGCTAGTTTGATTTCTGCCATAAAAGGGGATTCTGTGAACCATTCTGTGTTACCATTCTATGACTGGTAACATTGCAATCCACCTACAAACTCTTCAAAAGGGAACTCTAGAAGTTTTTGAAGTTATTCAGCAATAAACATTTGTACAGTAAAACCAGCAGAAATGCATGTTTGTCTCCATCACAGATGTCAAAGGCCAGCGTCTTAAGACTATTTTCATTAGCAATTCAAGGCAATAACCTAAAATTTGCAATGCACCTTCATGCTGATACAACTAAATAGATGGTATTTGGTCAACTTACCAGTTTGACATCTATGCTTTGATCCATTCAGCAAAAAACTATGGTCTGAGATATACAAGTTTTATCATCAGCAACAGAATCTAAGTATAGAAGGTGGCTGAAGTAAAATTCTTGATACATACACCTAATATATTCAAAATATTTCTGATTTCTACTAAGCTAACCTAGACTTATACAGATATTATAAGACTCATGATGATGGTCTGAAATTTCAGAACTTGGTCACTCCAACATCAGAGTGACAACAACAGCAGACCCACAACTAGATCATGTAACAGCCTCCACACAGCTCTGTCAACTCATACTATAAGCAGAAATTTTAAAAAATTTACTCCTGAGTAATCCTGTTTTTTTGCCCTGTTATGACTCAAACATTCAAAACAATGATTATTCTCTATTTTACACAGGAGCTGCAACATTTCTGGCTCCTTGCCAGTTTAGCACAAAAGACAATTTTGATTCTACATGCTTCTCTTGTTTTCAATCACCAAACCAATTACATATCTTGGTGTTCATTAACTACTTTGTGCAGGTTTTTTTAGTTTATTTAAATACTTTTCATGCACCAAACCATTTAATAAGTTGGATCATTTATACAGTAGCAACAACCCATCAATTAAGAGCTACCTAAATAGCTGGATGAAATTATTGTACACATCATCTACAGATAATTGTAGCACACAACACAAATATAATATTATTTCCTTTCACAGAAAATTCAATAAAGTTGAGAAAAGAAGTGGATTTATAGTAGATGAAACCCTGATATGACATCACATATCCTATCCTGACTAACAACCTTCTTGTAAACCTCCCAAGACACTTTTAAAAAAACTTCCAAGTTTTAGATTTACACCATAGATTAAATATTGCTAAGTCATAGAAAAGTATATGATCTGATATACTGCATTACAGACTCACAGTAGTATAAGTTAAACTAAAAAACAAATCTAAGAAAATCTTCCATTATCATTATCTCAAAGGGAATTTCTTTTTAATGCTTTAATTCCTGTATTTTCTTACTTAGACGCAATAGGTTACTTAACTCACAGGAGTCTTTTAAACTGCTGTTTGAAACTGCACCTAAATGTGCTTTAAGATACATACTCAGCAGCAAGCAGAAGAGCACCCAGTTCCAGTTCTGCTGCTGGAACTCATTCACTACTTTGCCCCAAGACTAAATCCCACTTTTCCAGGCTTGTGTCCCATCTCACACTCAGAGGGACACACACTCTTCAGCCTTCACACTAATGACTTTTGAGAAAGTCCTTAATTCTCCTTGCACTGGCAAGTCTCCAAGGTTTGGGAAAAGAATGGGATACTGAGATAAGGAATCATACACAAGGACAGCATCTCCAAAGGAAAAAATACTCCAAAGTCATCCCTTCACAAAAGGTAGCAAATTACTTAGGGGAGAGAAATATTGTGTACCTTTTCCATTGCACTGCACATACATGGTTTCTCAGTGAAAGTTACGTACAGTTAAACAGTTTGCAATCTGTGTGGGGTTTGATTTTTTTTCATTGCACAACAGCAGAAAGACATTACTGCAATGATTTACTAAAAGAAAAAGTAAATGCAATCAAACTGTAACTGTTGCCAACAACTATTGACAGCAAATATTAAGAGAATCACGACAGTCACATTAACCTCTTTGTTTTGGTACAAATCACGATTACCATAATTAGAGTTAAAACATATACCATAAAGATGACATCTTTGTATGAATACTTATGATAAAAAAAACCAAAGTCATAGGAAAGGTAACTGTTAACATTCTGACTCAAAAATAAGCTTATGACCAGCTATGTTTTATTTTTCCATTTCTATCAAAGTTACCTTATACTGTGTTACCTGCAATAGCTTTATGTCACCAACTAAAGAAGTAGGGTTCAGGCGAGAGAGTTGACTGAAGCAGAAGAACACAATTACATCTAAAACTTAAGCACTGAATGACCAGCTGTCATTCTACACTCTGTTCAGCTACCACAGCACTTTACTGAAAGCTCACCACAGCTACTGAGAAAGGCAAGGGAAAAACTACAGGGGAAAATAGAGTACATCTTACAAGTGAAATATTAGCTCTTAAATTCATTCACGAACTACATTAGTTTTCAACTATTCTATTTGCCCACCAAAGCCACTGATGCAGTGTTAGTGAACTGCAGTTATGATTAATGCAGACTCATTACTGCTGAAAAAGCAATGAGATGCTAAAATTTCCACACCACATGACTACTCATTTACCATTGAGGGGTCTGTGGGTGAAGGAAGCCCCTCATCAGCATCCTCCTTGATAACATCCTAACAACAACAAAATATTAAGGTTTGGGTAAAATAGTCAAGGGCTCAACAAAAATTATGAAGTAAACAGTGAATGAGAATGATCTCATAATAATACATAATTCAACAGAAATACATTTGTTTTCCTTAAGTGATTAAAGCTTTTACCACCTTTTAACAGCCTTGCTCATTGTATCAATACCCTAGAATTAAAGTGATCGACAAGTGAGGCTTTTACTTTTTTATCTTTCCTTAGTTCGTAATTCCATTTGAACAGCCATCTGTCAGTAAAATAAATACTGTTAAATAGGAAACTTATTCTATAGGAAGCTATAAAACTCAGTTTGTTTTGCCCTTCTAATGGGTAAAGTTGAATTACAAGTACTTGCAAAAACACTTAAGATAAAATGTATTTTGTTTTAGTTAAATATTAAAAATATTTCTTTTAACATTTTAATTTGACCTTCCAGTTTCTAGCATTGTTTACAACATTAAAGGATGTAATTTTATCTTCTCCAGATACAAAGAATTTGTGACATATTATTAAAAAAAATTGAACATAAATTTACAAGTAGCACTCATTTTCTTATATCACTACATCTATTTTGGTACTACAGTACAGTTGGCATTTTCATTAATATATTTTTTGCCAGTATCACAGGTCATTCTCCTCTAATCTTTATACATGGATGCTAGAATTGGTTTTACTCTGTAAGGAATTTCTAAAGTTAAAACAAAATACATTTACATTACACGCTAATAACACCTTTGTTTAAAATATTTATAATATAAAGCTTATACTTGTCTAACAGAGAATCATCATTTATAACCTTCATTTTCATTACTCACTATATTTATTGTCTAGTTTAGTATTTGAATTACCCTTCAAAATACTTACTAGGCCATTGTTCTGATCTCTGGACAAACTCGATTTTAGTGGTGGACGTGAGATGAGATGAGAACTGCCAGGGTAATACCTTGGCATGTAAAGATATGGGGCAAAGAATGGCTATGGAAAAAAAAAAGGTGTAACAAAAAAGGGACAAACAATTACACAAATCAAAATGTAATAATAAAATAAAAATCATTACAACAAAACACATCCTCTAGTTGAGATTCATAAAGTAAAAAAGAGCAATTACTAATAGCTTTCTTTACTTTTTGCATTGAACCATTGAACAGAATTGAATCAAAAGCTCTGGAGTGAGTTTTTCAAAATCCCTCAGCAAATGACCCCCTTGTTTTCCTCACAGCCAATGGATGCTCTGATACAGTTTTCTGGAGATACAGAGTCAGAATGGTTTTGGTAGCTACACTCTAACATCTGTTTTCAATATGGGAAAAGGATAATGTAACAATAATTCTGACAATTTCCCTCTCTGACCTTCTAACCTAAAAATCAGATGCTCAGTAAAACTTTGAGTCATTCATAATAGCCAAGACAATTGTACCAAATAAACAAAAAGTGTGATACATAATAGCATCACTAGAACTTCCCATATTTGTGGCACCCAACCTGGGGACTTCCACAAACACTACATTTTATAAACATATGAGTAGATGCTTATAGCAGACAGTATTGGAGCTTTGTTTTGTTGGAAATACAAATACCATTTTACGGGAGAGTGTTAATTTAGACTTTAGGAAAAGCAGAATTACAGGACTCATAGCTTTCAATTCATTGCCCAGTTCTTAATAAAACTCCCAAAATAAAAAAAAAAAAAACCACAAATAACTAAAAACGAACAAAACACAATAAAAACCTAAAAGAAATCTCAAAACAATGGCTGTATTACTGATTTTCGATGTTTCTATGTGTTGCATTTTCAAAACTGTATTATCCAGTTACTTCACAAGAGAACATTTTATCTGATTTGTGTTTCTGCACATGACAAGATTCTGATTTGTCTATAGCACCAAATTCAGTATAGAGTAAATAATTCTATGACTCAAGGGAGAAACTATGAGGAAGGAGCAAAATTTGTTGAAATATTCCACTTTGGATTTGCCAATAAGGACTTAAAAACTTCTGTATTCAGAAGCAGCTCTAAATGAACTGAGAAATTCAAGTTTAATTTCTGAGTATATCATTTATGTAGACATCATATGCTACAACTTCAAGCACTTTACGGAAAATAAAAATGGTTTCATATTCTTAGCTGCTAGAGGTAGACTCTGAGCCCTTTCAAACAAGTACCACAAAAATTACATATCCTCTTCAAACATACGAAGTTACACAATATGCATTGTAACCATTAGTCTAAATGGGGAAGTTTGGTTACCAAGCCTTTGCCTTATATTATTTGGCTAGTATAGAATGATGCAGGAAAGTTCACTGAATTAAAACTATTCCACTATCAGGAGGCACATTCTACAAATAATACAGACTTTTTTATTAAAGAGAGATTAATTTCCAGAAAATACCACAAAATAATTTAATGCCTCAGTTTTCCACTAACAGCTTTAACCATGTGGAAAACCCCCAAGCATGAAATGCTTAATGATCAAACTGCATTCAAGTGCCTGGCTCTCACTGCAGAGCCTCTCCTCTGAAACCCACAGGGAGCTTGCTGGTTGCATGATATCAAACTACAAAGCAATGGAAAAAATCTGTCCACTAAGGCAATTATCCCACAATCCTCCCATAACTCCTAATCAACCCCTGAGCACATTTCAGCTACTCCACTGTTTCCCAGCTTTGGATTAATTCTCCATTACAGGCCAAGCACTACATAGTGCATACACTTCAATCTTCATTTGAAGTACAATACAGGTATAATGAAAACATGAGATCAATATAAATATATATTGGGCATAAACCAGTGCAGAGTTGCTCTTCAGATCTGCAGACAGCCTACAAAACTTAATGGATGTAGCAAAAGATCATTAATTCAAGACATCAAAGAATTTTCTCCTCTTTTGTCAAAAAAAAAAAGAAAAAGTATTCACATACTATAATTTCTCATTCCTACCCAATTAGACTTGCCTACTGCTCTGACCTTCCCTGTAAGAAACATCATCTCCACAAAGATCCATCAGAGCAGCAATTTTGAGAAGCTGAGCTTGAATTCAGCTTTCAGCCAGGCCATTACACAGTGGTAAACAGTACATGTCCAGCTTAGCCCTACACTGAGAGCCAGAGTGCTAAACTGAAAAGCTTCTAAATGGGACCATAACCTTCCCTGTACAGCTAACCACAGGGAGAATTGGGTTTTAAACCAAAAATTAATAGATTACATCACTGGAAGTTCCAGGCCCACAACATAGGAAAATCAAAAGAAAAAAGAAAAAAAATGTATTTTCCAAAAATAGTGTTTTCCCCAAGAGCTCAAAGGGGTTTTTCTTAAGCATAAATGAATGCATAAAGACAACAGGACAGGAACCATTTACTGATCAGAATATGGCACATATCCCCAGAACTGAGGGTGTTTTTGAATAAAATCCAGCCATTTCCACAGAAGTATTTGAATCCATTGTTTTGTGTTATATCAGTATCCAAGATCTCTCTCGGAAAATTCTACTGGTGAGAGTCTGTTCTTCAGTTGCTATTCTTTTTTTTTAAATAACGTTTTTACAAAAACCTGAGAAATGAAATAGGATTGAAAATGCTGAAGGAAATAGTTTTTCAGGATGAATTTTCTACTTTTAAAAGCATCTCATCACTTATCTCAGTATGTGGTGCTCATTACAGTACCTTTGTGAGTCCAAAGTAATGAAAACAGTTCTCTGACAATATTTATTGACATACTAAAAACATTTATAGTTTAGCAGGGCAGTATAAAATTCCAGAGAGAAAGGCCAAAATTGAAGTATTTTAGTCTTCAGCAGGCAAAAAAGTAAGCATGCCTGTAAGTCTTAACACAAATGAACAAATAAACTCATCGTAAAGAACAGCTTATGACTCACCAATAATTGTTTCTCTAACGCTTATTGGAGCCAAAAACCTCCATACAGGTTTCAACAGTTTATCACCCCTGACTTTAAACCTTGTCATGTACAGTAACACAAAACAGGGCAAAACAGACACAAAAACAGGGCTTCCAAAGAAACACCTACTTGGACTAAGCTGAGTTAGTATCAGCACACATATTAATGTGCCAAGCATTTATCTGTGTTGGACAACTTCAAAATATATGTTATTTTACATTATTTTCAACAAAACAGCATACTGTCACTGTCCTGAAGGTATATAAGAATAATTTTAGAATAGATAACTTAAAAGGTCCTGGCCTACATACACATTTCTTTGCCTTGGTTAACAAACACTGATTTAGGAATAACACAATTTACTTTTCACCTTATTAGGTTATATGCTTATCTACAGTCAAATCTACTTAATGTTGAGGCTATTTCCTGTCTATAGAAGCATGCTATGACTTATATCAGCTTTCTGTGGCTTTTTCATGATAGTACTGCAGAAAAAAAGAAGTGAAAAATATAGTTTAAAAATACTGAATACATCCCACAAAATCAGGAAGTTTACACTCTATTCTACTATACAGTAAAGCACTTCATTCAATTTTCACGAGAGCCATTCCCAGGACTATGTTTTCTGAGGCCCACAGATAGCTCAAAAATGTACGTTTTATGCAATTCATGTTAATTCCTTACAACTAGTACAACACCAGCTTAGGGAAAAGATCCTGGAATAACTTTAAAAAGAGACAAAAGGGAAGACAGACATACATTCTTTTAATGTAGCTCCCCACTTGAGTTTCTGTATGTTTTAACAAAAGTCACCAAAAAAAGACAGGATCCCTTCCAATGTCTGTGAGCATGTGAAAACTGAGCAGTTTACCCACCCTCCCAAAAAAGCCCTGCAATATTCTACAATTGAGCAGTGTCACAAAATTATTTTTTCCCCTTTGTAATTAGTTTTTCTGATGCTGTTTACCATGTTTCTTCCCCAGACGATAGTGACTAAACATTACCGCAAAATTTGTCAGCTTTTGGACTTTTCTCCAGTCCTAAATAAAACTTGCATGGGTATTTTAATATTTAATAGATGACATCTGCAGTATTACCAGACTAAATCAGAAGAATGTTAATTGGATCTCGATTATTTACCCGATTGTAAAATGGATGCTGAGGTCCTGTCATACCACTATAGTAACTGCTGTGAGGCTGTGGGGATAAAACTCCGCTATTGAAAGGCCCATTGAAAGAGGTTGTAGAAGAGCAAGCTGAGGAAGGCTGACTGAACAAAGATGTTGCTCTAGCAGGTGCCTCATGTAAAGGCAAGGTGGGATAAGGAAGTCCTCCAATATTCATCTGATCTCTTGCAGCACGAACATCTGAAAAATAAATATGTAACAAGAATGAGATTTTGCTTGAAGTATTTGGAAAAGTTTTTATTTGTTTGCCAATTCACTAAAGTAAATTTTTGTATATTTAACTCCAATCAGAACTCATCAAGTAGAACATCAAGAAGGTCAAATTTCAGCTGGATTTGATTGATTTCTCTTGATGAGCACATCTACACAGGAGTCTTTAAGAAAGTTAGGATTGTTTATCACATAAACTTAAATCACATATTAAATCTCTCTAAACATTTAGATTTTTTTTTTAATGTGGCATAAAGGAACCTAACAGTCACTCTCCAAGAGAAGCTGCTCCAAGGCTGGTCTGTACCATGGCAGAGTGACAAATCCCAGCACACAAGGGCCTCTTCTGATCCACCAGGGGCTGTCAATGCTCTCACTGAAGATGCTACAGAGACTTGAGAGTTGCAAAGAAACAAAGGTCCCCAAAAAGCTTCAGCCCAGGGAGTGTGACAAGGCAGTTTGTGCAGCCAGGGGTGCAGGAAGGGTGTAGTCACCCTACTCAAGAGGTGAGCTCCCTTGGTGGTCATCATCCTCTCAGAAGGAGCTCAGATATGGCATCCACGAGGCAGAAACTTATAGTCCTCTGCACTTCCCAGAAAGGATGTGACAACCCAGACAGACCTCCCATCCAGGTCTTAGGCTGTGGTGGCGGGGGGGAGGGGGCAGAGCCTGTCACCAGTCTCAGATGGCAGTAGAGACAACAGCTGTGTGAGACATGACCAGGCAGACAACTCTGGTCCAGCCTGGCTGCAGAGTTAAGTAAGGAAGCAGAAAGATTGAGAAGCATGAGAGAGAGCATAGAGACTGCTGGAATCATGCTCTGACCTCCCTGAGACAGAACAGCCACCAGAAAAAAAGCCAAGATCCAGGGGACCCTGTATTCTCCCCTTGGCAGGCAAAAGGCACCTGTGCCAGGGGACATTCATGTTGGACATCAGGAACAATTTCTCCACTGAAAGTCTTATGGAGATCAGCCAGGAACTCCTGAGGTGACAGAAGCCAACAGGGAAACACCACTGAAATGCTTCAAAGGAATTCAAGGGTGTTCCTCTAAGAAGGTGACACAGCTGACAGTCCAGCTGAGGTGCCTCTACCCAGTGCACACAGACTGGGCAATTAACAGGAGGAGCTGGAAGCCACTGTGCTGCTAGAAGGCTATGACCCAGCTACCATTCCAGAAACTTGGTGGATTAATCCTATGACTGGAGTGCAACTATTGATGGCTACAGGCTGTTCAAAAGGGACAGGAGAGGAAGGAAGGGAGCAGAGGTTGCCTTCTACATCAAGAGGTGCATAGATTGCAAATTCTTTAAAGCAGTAGCAAGGAGGATCCCACGAACTAGCAGCCTGCCAGCCTCACCTCTGTGCCTTTGAAGATCATGGACCAGGATCCTCTGAGAAGTTTTGCTAAGGCACATAGAGCACAGAGGTGATTCAAGACAACCAGCAACGGCTTCACCACAGGGAAGTCCTGCCTGACCAACCCTGTGGCCTTCTGTGACTGAGTGACTGCATCAGTGGGCACGGGAAGGGCTACAGATATAATTTATCTGGACTTCTACAAAGCTTTTCATGTAGTCCCCCACAATATCCTTCTCTCTACATTGGAGATATATTTGATGGGTAGACTGTTACATAGATAAGATATTGGGTGTGGATAATTGCATCCAGAGGATAGTGGTGAACGGCTCAGAGTCCCAATGGACATCAGTGACAAGTGCTGTCCCTCAGGGGTCCATACTGGGACCAGTGTTATTTAGTATCTGCATTAATGACATGAATGAAGGGGGAAGTGCATCCTCAGCCAGTCTGCAGATGACACCAAGCTGAGTGGTGCAGTTGACACACCTGAGGGATGGGATGCCATACAGAGGGACCTGGACAAGCTCAAGAAGTGGACCTATGGGAATCTTATGAGGTTTAACAAGATCATCTAGGTTGGGTCAACCCTTAGTAACAATCTAGGCTGGGGGATGCACAGATGCAAAGGAGCCCTGCTGAGAAGAAC
>WEKY01042943.1:0-12842 GCA_013390045.1 Picathartes gymnocephalus
CTATAGTATTTCAAAATAATTTAGAGTTTAGTTGTTGTAGATTTCTGGAAAAAACCATACAGAATCTTCATATTCTCTTACAATATGATCTCATTTTAGAAAAGCTTCTGATATACTTATCATACCTTTATAAATAGGAATTATTTCATCACAGGAAAAAATAAAGAGAATCTCATAGTTAGATCAATATCAGTTTGGGGGATTTATTATAATGAGAACAAATGAGAACTTAAAGGAATGTGTTATGGTTTTTTAATGATATTTGTCATTTTATGATGCATAAGACATTAAAAAGCCATGGATAGCATCAAATCCATTTTTACTTATTCGGAGTTCTCCCTCCATACTAACATGAAAAATCTTTGGCAGATATTTGAGCTATTTTCAGTCTTTATAAGCCACAATTTAAATTAAATTTTCCTTGCTAATTAATTGTCATAATTGGAAATAAAAATGGTTGATATAAGTAGACAATAACTCTTACAATACAATGGAGCTAGTTGAATTTTAAGATGAGAGAAACTTCAGTAATAAATTGCAGATGTTGAAATAAACTAAATTTTTGTTGAATGAAGATGCTCCTAAGGAAGAAAAAACAAAAATGCTTAATAATGGTGGAAGTGGATTTAGTTATTACGCAGTCTGTTTTGCAAAAAGTTTTGTAAAAGAGTCTATCATCCTGGACACATAAAAATACAGAGAAATTAAATATGAATTAAACATTCGTTGTTGTCATTCACACCAGCTAATTACATCAAATTGGGAAAACATGCTGAACATGTTATACAGGTTGTTTTATTCAGTATGTGAATAAACCAGTTGTATAGGTAACAGATTAACCTGGCTCTTGATTTCATAGTACATGTATTGTCAGTACTTGGGAAATTTATTCATTTTTCACGTTACTTTACTCCTTATCCAGGACCTATGACTGCAGAACTGAAATGTGTAAAGAAAAAGTTAAACCAGTACAATTTAGGATACAAAGCTATATAGTTTAATTCTTCACAGTAACATTTGTCTGAGTGACTCTAGTGTTGGCCAAAGCTGGTATTTCAGTGTGCATTTCTGTTTCAGTTATGCTATTTCTAAATATCTGATGGTTATCTTTGGAAATTGCTTCATTTCTGCCAAGGTATTTCAAAGTTTCAGTTGTGAAATCTTTATTCCTAATGAATGTGGGCTTTTATCTGGAAGTTAATAAAAATCAAGGTATATGATGAAGATCATGGCTTTGAAACACAAAACAAACCATTTTAGTAGGGTATCATTAGTCTATGAAGCTAATAAGTGTCCTTCTTCCCTCATTCTTTTGCAAATGGAAATGTGTGTTCAGTGAAATAACGAAATTAATATTTTTGGAATTTTTTGTTTTAAAATTTTATAATCTCTAGAAATTTATGGAACAAGATGCATGCACCAATAAATATGGCTACTGTTTGTTACACCTAGAAGTGTATATAAGTATTACTGATTATTTTTATTATTAATTATAACAATATCATATCACAGAATAGAACTTATACTTGCAGCAATGGGGTTTCTGTTGATCTGTCGTTCCTGTGGGAAGGCATTTTGCAGTCTCAGACTATGCCAAGGCTTTTTTTTCCTTTTTCTTAGAGCTTCTTTAGGTCAGAGGACTACTGTTTGGCTTTAGTCAGTCTTTTAGGTAAGCTGCTGACACCTTTTTAATATTTGAACAGACTTTGAACATCACAACTCTAGGGGAAGCCATTGTGGCAAGCGGAGATGTTCGTATTTAAGAATACACCAGCTAAGAGCCGTAATGGTAAGAATGCACATCTTGTTAAGGAGGAATGCGCTATACTAGCCAATTTCTAGAATGAAAATGTGTCCAATTATTGCATACAGTCCAGCCAAGGCGTGGATGTAATGAGGCTAGGACATCACTCATTCAGCCGTTTTTGGATAACCCTGGTCTGATCTTACGGCTGACCCTGCTTTAAGCAGCAGGTTGAGCTAAAGACTTCCTAATGTCCCTTCCAACCTGAATTTTCCTGTGACCTTATGATCATCCACCAGGATTGGAAGAAGTTTCCTAGCAACAAGAACCTGAAGGCATTGGTAATGGTTGAAACTTAGTGTCAGGGAAAAATTCTAGAATTCTGATCTATGAGTTGAATTGACCAATATTATGTATGTCTCCATTAAAGCAAAGGAAGCTGTACATTCATTGCGAAACCTTTGAAATGCTTTTTCTTTGCACATCTGTCATGCTCTTCATTCCCCTTCAAACAGATCACTCTCTCTCTACCTCTGATCTGATTTCATCCACTGACTGGCTGATAGACAATATTGATATAGCTGTAGGTGGTGATAGATAGGTAGCACTGCAGCATCATCAGTAGACTGCTGGTCCTTCCTTCTGTGATATTTCTCCCAAATAATTCAATGGGTGGTGCATGCTGAAATGAGAAGGAACAGAAAGTTCTGGAACTTAGTATATTGTCTAGTAATAGAGGAGAAATTACTCACTTCATTTTAGTAAGTTAACTAGGCATTCATGAAGCTCTCTTAAGAGTGATAACTATTATTTATAGTCAATACTGTTATGAATTATGGGAATAGCATTAATTTTGTGGAGACATACCAAGATTAATATGAATGTCAAGCCCTCGCCACCGATACAGAAAATTACACAGCAGAGCCACTAGCCTGTCCCATTTGCACTGAGCCTTTAACATTCTTCATTAGATCCATTTCTTTTGGCTTTTCAATAAGCTTTTTAGGAGTTTGTTTGAAAAAGGGAAGGTTAATGGTGAGTCACAGTTAACTTCAATTAGTATATTCTCAGTGTATTTTTGCCAGACTTTCATTCTTTCAATCCTTCACTTTTGAAAGAGAAAGGAAAGATTTTTTTTTCCTGAAGTAATAGGATCACTATTTCATCCAGTACCAGTAGTTGATATTTATTACCCAGATTTAAAGCAGAAAGATGTAAGCATGGGAAATACTGGACTGAAACCTTCTATTACACAATACTATGTGAAGAGGTAATGTAAGGAACATTGAAAATGTTAGAATATAAGAAAACAATTTCGTGAGAATAGTCAATTTCAATTTCCTCAATACTCTTCTACTGTTCTACTCAGAATAGAATGATAGTTTCACATAATGGGGGAGGACTGTGGTGTAAGCTGAAACTTATCCTGATTGATTAAAAAAAAATTAGTAATAACTCCCTGATATAGACCTTCCCATGTGCAATGAAGGCTGATATAAAGTAACCTTGCCTTAAAATGAATTTTCAACACGGCTTTTGAGGAACATGACTGCATCCTTGCTTTGATGTTCTGCTGTTTGTGCATGAATTTGTCACAATTGTTCAATATAAAATAGCAGTAAATTAAAGTATCTGCTTATGAAATTTCACCAAATACATACAAACTGGTTATTAGAGTTATGGTTGAGGCAAGTGTTACTTTATTCAGTAGGTTCTTGCTCCTTAGTTTATGGGCTTAATACTGTTTATCTCTAGCAAGTAAATGAATGTATATAAATCAGAGATTTCTGGTCAAGCCTGAATCACTAACTAATTTTCTTGTCATGGGGGAGGATACTCTTTGGCCGTTATTTTAATATGAGAGAGAATAATCTCTTTTAAAGATTACAGAACCACAGAATATTCTGAGTTGGAAGGGATGCACAGGATTGTGAAGTCCAACTACTTAAGTGACTGGCCTGTGGAGGGATCAAACCCACAGCTTTGGCACTAATAACACCATGCTCTGGGCAGCCGAGCTAATCTGGGTGGACTGGACAGTCCAGCATTTCATCTAGATTCATCTGTCTACTTGCTTTGAGGTAGAAGTTAGTTTATAAAGTTTTAAGATACCAAGCAAGGAAATAAGAATACAGATGCATAAACTTCTTCAGAAATTCTTCTGTTTGTTTGCAAATCAAGACAGCTCATTAGCAATAGCATTCTGAGTGATATAGACCTCTCATGGCTGAAGGCACACTTGATTTGATCAATGATTTAATAGCAAGAATTTCCATATATAGAAGGCATGCTCTCATGTAAATAATAAAATGTGGAAGAATTTGAACTCTGTAGATGTTGGAAATCCTTTTGGGTTTTCATTTGTCTTTTCGTGTGTTTGTTTTTCGTAATCTTCATAGGAATAGTTTAGGTAAAAGCATCTGATGTTTCAACCTGAACTTGGTGCTGCAATTTTGCCTTGGTTATCTCAGTGTGAGATCAGTTATTTCTCAGGTTTGTAAGTCTTAACCATGCAAAGCTATGCAATAAGTTCTTGAATAACCAGTCTGATTTCTGTTCTTGTTTTTCCTATACTGCTGTTCTGCTCTTCATAACTATTGAAGAGTTGTCATGGTTTCCACCATTTTTTTTCAGTTTCACTGAAGAAAGTTTGAATGTTTTACTAGTGAAGAAGTAAAATAGTGCATTTTTGTTAGGACTGCCTAGGGAAAAGTTAGAGCAATAGTATCAACTTGCAAATAATTTCATGATAGAAATTTAAAACAGGACAGATACTTTGGTTTGGATTGTGAAATGTTTACATTTTTCATAAAATCTCAGATTAAATTTTGGAATTCAAAGCATCCCTGATGTAGGCTTCATACTTAGGTAGGTTTCTGTTAAGAGTTGTGATGTTGCCTGTTCACTACAGATTGAAGTATATCAGGTCTAGAAATAATAATATTTTTCTACCCAGTGTTACCAATCTTGTTTTAAGGATCATCCCAATCTTCCTCTCATTAGCTAGTGAAGAAATTAATAGTCTCTTAATGCTTTATGGAATAACTTTCAGATCATTTAATTGTTCTTCAAGTTTTATATTGTTAAACTATACTAATAAGTCAGAAGTGTCAGAGGAACAAATGTCCAAAAACTGTCATTATTCACCTGCCTGCACAATGCAGAAATATTTTTTAATTGATGTGACTGTCTTCAATCATAATAAAAAGTTCAAACAGCCTGTACAAAAACAAGCAGCTTTAAATAACTGTAATTTTAGCATGAGAAAGGAAACATGCCAGGAACCTGAATTTCATAAAAACACAGTACTTGTCTGTCTCATGTACTACATGTGAAATGTGTATTATACTCTGGGCAAAAGACCCATATTTATGTCATCAGTTTTTGTTTGAGTGGGGTAATCAGTGTCTCAAATTTTTCTGTGTTGGCCCTCCCATAAACCCTTCTGCACAGATATTGATTAATTAATTTCAAATGTTCACCTGTAGTGCAAAATGTTGGAAGTGGTAACATCTAATAGCTTTAGAATCAAGAAGAATAAGTCAGAAGATAATTTATTATGTGGACTTTCCCAGCTCTACTTATTCTTGCAAATCGGAGTGCCCTGTGATCTGTGCTGGAGGTGGGACACTGATGGCATGTTTTCCCTTTCATTATATATCTGGTAAACAGTTCTTTTATATCTTGTGTATTTAATAGCAATATTAGTAACAATACTATTCTACTCAATAGAGTCTAGATGATTAGCATCTCAAGTACATCATTTTTGTGAGCCCTGAAGATCTGGTCTACTTGTGTCTCAGGTGCAGATCCATTTCTAGGACAGGTCCCATGAGGATGAGTTGTGACTGGTCTTGTTTATTCCTGGTTTGATCTTTCTTCTTTTCTTCAATGTTTCTACAACTGTTATGGTGCTGGGTTCAGACATTTTGAAGCAGTCTGAATATGTTTGCTTTTAGGCTGTCTTGATGGATGTTTACTTTTGTTTCTTACCCCAAACCAAGGCTCTGTAGATGTGCTTGTTGAATAACATGTGCCTTTTACTTCATGAAAGATACAAAAATGTGTTACTTCTCATCAGGAAGCAATGATTATGTTATCCATACAAAGATGGATATATTGTAAATATTCATAGAAGACAGCTGCAAGCTAAAAGATGTTGCTCCTAAGTCATAAGTTTCTTAATTACATCACCGTAAAAAAAAGATCAAAGATAATGTGATTTCATTTGATTACTGAGTCATCCAAGTAAGCAGGGAGCTCTACTGACAGTTTTTCTGAGGTAGCAGATTGCAGTTGGTATTTAAGGAAAAGTATTTTAAAACAATGCCCATAATTACACTTAGAAGTATTAAAATAATCTCTGTGTTTTCCTAGGGTTTGATGGAGCTTAACCATTGGCATAATGATGTTTTACTGAGGCTGTTCTTAAGATATTTGCAAGCACCTCACTGCAGGGTGTAGGTGTGGTGAGTCACCCATTCAGCACACAGCTCCCATTCATTCATTCCCACATTGTAGCCTCCCGAATTTTGCATAACCTGTGCGGTGTTTTGTTGTCAATCAACCTCCATTTTGTACAGTAAGCTCTCTGGCTTTCTTTTGACTTGAATGAATAGTGCCATTCATTCACATCATACTTTTCTGCAGATACTATTCTAAAGCAGGGATCAAGCGGTTGGCTTCTAATGTGCAAGAACTGTAAGACAAAAAATATGTGCAAACCAAATAATTGGAGGAGAAAAAGGAAAGGGACAATTTTTTTCTTAGTAGAGATCATGCAATGGAGAAGGCAGAGCAAGCATAATCATTCTAATCTGCCACTTGTCATGCCATGCTCCTCTAGAAGGAAAAGCAGTCTTGATTTTTTTGTCTTTCAGATATTCCAAAATTAGGAAACCCTTGCCCTATACATTTACATGTTTCTGTTTGGGGTTTTTTTTACTTTCTTCTGAAGGAGACCAAACTTTATGTTTTTACATCTGGTAATTTTTTTTAGTTCTTGGATACTATCATTCTTGCTTCAACTGTTATCACACCTATGCTATGCTCAGCATAGCTCCAGATACTCTCACAGTCTGAAAGTCATTTTGGGGAAGGTAGAATGAGCTCCTACCTTGGTCTAAGGTAGTAAGAGAGAGAAGACAGAGACCTAGGAAAGGATTGCAGGAATGGAGGAACTAATCACAACCTACTAGACAAGAATAAGCAAAAAGTTACTGCATGCTGGTATTTGTGGCCTGAAAAGGGAAGGGGAATCAAGTAGAAAGGAGAAAAGTGTAAATAGGCTGACTACTCCTTCCTACCAAACACAGAACACTAACTGTTGATCCCATACAATCCTTTGTTTGAAGCTTTAATACTGTCCATAAAACTTACCTGATTTAAAACCAAAAATTTCTGCATCATCTGCTATGGCAGTACAAGATACTGTCTCCTATCTGATCTTTGTGATTTGTGAATGCCTTTCTGATGCCACCTTAATCAGCATCATCATCTAGCTTATCCCTTTAGAGAAAATCATCAACTTGGTTACTGAAACATCTGGGAAGATGTAATTCAGTGTACTTCTCTGAATAATTTTTAATCCTTTAAAATGATTCTGTACAACTAGCTAAAGCTGATCTCTGATTGTAGTTGTCTTATTTTAAGACAATTTTGCAATAAGTTACCTTCCCTTTGTTTTCAACCTCTTACAAATAAGGAGAGACAAGTGCAAAAATATATAAATGAGAAAAATAACAGTTTACTGAAGGAAACCAGCAAAACCCAAGAAATACAAAGCTACTGGGTCACATGGTTCCACGAGGCAGAAAGAAAACAAGACGGCTGCTGTCCGGGCAGCCCACGTGCGCCAGGGGACAGAGACAAGACGGGAGAGAGGCCCCTGCTCCAGATCGTGGGGCTGACAGAAAGAACAAAGGAAACAACAGAGCAAACGGGCCTCCACAGTTCAAGAAAACAAACTCCCTCCCCCCAAACAAACAAAACAACTGGGAGCAAGGAAGAAACAAAACCTGTGAAAAACTGGTTTTGTTCGAAAGGAGTCGGTGCTGCCGGGGTGCTGATGCAGGCACCGTGTTGCAGCTGGGCAGGCTTTCTCTCTACAATGCGCTGGTAAAAAAGCACTGGCGGACTGCTGGCAGCAGCTGGAACTTGCAGAAGGGCTCTGATCCATGGTGGTGGGCACCTGTGAGCCCCCCCTTCCTTGGCAAACCTTAGGCAGCAGCGGTGGAAATATTGCAGAACTCTCCAGAGCCCGGAGAGTACAAAAGAGAGAGCTTCACATGCCCGTTCCCTGTTTTAAAAGGGATCCAGCATCCCTCCTCTCCTGTAAACCAGGGTAGAACACACAAGTACCATTTTCTGGCTGCGGGTCTTGAAGAGACAGCACACTTGCATGGTTTGATGTAGAGAGAAATATGGAATACATGATTTTGGGTCACCGGATGCCTAGGGTCACCTAGGTCACATAGGACGGTTCAGTATTGTGATTAGGCAAGATTTAAAAGGTTTGGAATGTTTCAATGTGTTTATTATACTGTTGATTGGTGGGTCTATCGATACTTAATTGATTTCTACTAAATTAAGGAGTAGTTTCTTCCATTCCTCAGATCTCTAATCGTATAGCATGATTTTAAAAATTAATAGCATTATATGGTTCTCTTCTGTTTAGAGTCTCTGAGGAAAACTATAAATACAGATGTAGAAAGATCAATAGATAGATACAAGGTGCATGGCTGATTAAATATAGCTAATAAAAATATTCATAATTCTAATTATCCTGCATACCCACAGCTGGCGTTAGCAGTTAGAGTACACTGCTCTCCAGTAAGTCCAACTCTTTTAGCTTCCGTTTGCCCCAACATCATCTCCCAGCACAGCTGGATGCTAAAAAGAGAGTGGAAGAGTCTCTGTTACACTAAGAGAAAATTTATATACCATGAGCAACATCTGTGCAATGGCCACCATGTGGTGATGTTTCCTGGCACTTTGCTATAGCAATGCAAATACATGAGGCAGCTAGCATGTAACATGAAGTGAGAAACACATATTTCTGGGTGGTAATTGAAAATGATAAATTTAAAAAAGTTACATTGTTAAATATTTTAGTGTCATTATATTGCCATATGCTGGTTTACCTATCTCTGTGGATATTTACACTTGAAAATTCAGATGTCCTTCCAGTTTCTCTATAGCTGAGTTATGGTTTACATGATAAGGGCTATAAAGTAGAATATTTCTAGGTAGCTAGGTTATGCTGACCTAGGTTTTGAAAAATGAAAAAACTTCATTTTTGATTACCTGGAAATTAAGAACAACTCCCAGCATAAAAAAGCACTTTCTCACTAAGTGGAAATAAAATTATAGAATATTTTTCACCTATATGTGTTTATAAAAATTAATTTTTTACAAAAGAACAATTCATCTTTCATGATTTTGTGTTTTAAAATAATATTTTATTACATACATATACGTTCTGTGTATAGATTTTATATTTTCTATCTGATGACTAAACTGTTTGATATATAAGCAGTTGTCAACAAAAATAGATTTAATATTTTTGTTTAAAAATATTTGTATCTGTGGTTGAATGAGACAGTGTATTCAATCTTATAAATATCATATTTAATAAAGAAAAATCTACTGCAAAGAGAAAAAAATGTCTTTATCCATAAGCAACCAGATGAGAAATGGATTTTTATTCAGTCAAATCCTTTTAGTCAATGAAACAGCACTTTCATGCCTACTGCACTCAAGTGATAATTAATATAGTCTAATTCCAGACATGATGCCTGAATTCATGTACTGTCATCAATACCCCATGTTAAAATCAAACCTTGACAGGGACTTAACACCCTGGAACAGGTCATCATATGATAATACTCCTTTTTCCTTTCAGTATTTGTCTTCAACCAAGCAAAGTATTACACGATGAGGGGGAAAAAAGGGAAAGAATTACAAATGAAGAGTGACATAGGCTGTGAATAGAACATATGTTAGGCTAGGCAGAGGCATCAGTGAATTATATCATTTCATGATGAAGTGGCAGTGGGGCTGAACGGACCTATTTTAAACCTTGATATATTTTATCTCTACTGTATTTTGTCTGTCATCTTTGGAGAAAGACTTTGTGTAATTGAGAGTCAGCTCCAATCTGCATGACTTGAGCATGAAGTGTAAGCCAGATGAACAGTGTTATGGAAGAAGGGGAAGCATCTAATAAGGTATAAATGAGAAATAACCTTTATACCTCAGACATTTAAATATGCTTTATTACGTAGCTTCTTTAATGGTATTATTTTCATGGTACTATTAATAATATAAACAAGGTTTGAAAGTACTTTAAAATTTATTTAATTTTATTTCATTATTTTAATCAAACCTGCATATTTACAGTTGAGACATCCTTTGTCACATTGAGCATATAATAAAACTGAACCAATTTGTCCTTGCATAATTCTTATGAGTGTAATTTTTTTTGTTCTTGAATTCAAGGTTCACCTTCAGAGACTAAGATTATAGTTTTATAGTTATTTATTAATTTGGTTGGGAATGTGTTTTGATGATGTCCTTATCATGCCAAAAACAACTATATCTCTAGAAAAATCCTCAGGAAGTTTGTATTTCTGTATGTTTTGCTTTTAGTGTGGTTAAAAAATATAATTTTAAGAAACTTTAGGTTTTCTAGTTTTCATTTATTGTCCAGCAAGAAGCTGGCATATTGATGGTGTATGATACATGTTTGACCCTCAGTATAAAGAATTTGTGGTAGCTGTACTAAGATCTTAGTAAACCTTCCAGCAGGTTTGCTTTCTGATGTAAAAGAGTATGTGAACACCATGTAGTGTGCCCAACACAACTCAAGGACCATATTACAGAGTCACTCATTCGAATTTAATTGTATCCAACATTCTGTTTGGATCTGTTTTTGTTAGAAAGATTCTTCAGACAAACCTCTGGAGACAAAATAATATTTTATTGTTACAGCTGGGGATACGGACAAGTGATAGGATCTGTAATGTGAGGTACTTCTTCCATATAAAACATATTCTTGCAAGGTCACTGTACTAACATAGAATTGCAATGAGTTTTACAAGCTCTTGTGCTTCCTCTGCACAGTTAGCCAACAGTTTCAAGATTGGAATAAGTGTTATTAACAGCTAGTCAGAAGAGAGAGGGTAAAAAAGGCATAATAGTCAGTATATGAATCTTAATACTGGAGAGAACTCTTTTCTGCTAGCCATATTCACACTGACCATTTCCTGCATGAAGGACATCCTCATAATGCAACAAATTCCATGTAGGGAAAGGACAGGTCTGCCTGCATAGCTTTGATAGCAGATTTTGGGTCACAGAGATTTTGGTAAGTTCTTTTTCCTCAGAACCTGTGCATAAAAAATGGGTTGTTGTATAAATTCCTTTATATTGCCTTCTTAATAATGAAACCTTTGCTGCAGTTGGACTGGTGATCCTAATATGTCGGGTTTTTTGTATAGGTCACAGCTCTAACATGATTAAGAAATATTTTACTTTAAAACTCTCTCATGACAAAAATGTTAGTGTGAACTCCTTGCTTTTGCAGTGTTTTATTAGTTTCACCTCAGTTTGAGCTCTGTACAACTAATTTCTCCTAGCATTCTTTAGATAATGTGTCCATTGACACTATTGTTACACTATATTAGGTCAAAATAAGAATTTCCTGTGAATAAAATAATTGTAACATGACAACATTTAACATCCTTGCATTCCGTTGTTGGAACAAACTGCATTATTTTCTACCGTAAGTACAAATGGGTAACTCTGTTCCAGCAGACATCCAGGCTATAAAATTAAGCAGGTTGTTTAATCATGAGAAGCTTGCTTAAAGAATGAAGGCTCAGAGTGAACAGTAGAAATGAAAGTTGAAAAAGTCATAAAGGCATAAAGAATTTTAAATCTCTTTTGGCATCACTTCACTCTGCCCAGATATCTATGGGTGTATCTTTTGCTTCAAACTGATGATCTTTTTGACTCTTGCAATGTGTAGCACTGTGCATTACAGTCCCATTTTACTAGTAATTTTAGACATTGTATATGGCTTGGAAACATTTTTGTTTTTACTGACTTCAGACTCTATGTGTATGAATACACACATATATACACACCTATATTTTTAAAGAAGGACAGATGTCATAAAAGTTATTTGTTATTCAAAGATCAAATGTGCAGTTTTTGAACTGCATCTCTTTACACGATTCCACTGTGAAAATTCACTTGAATCTGATTTTCTTTTTGCAAATCAAAAAGAAAGATTAATTCTGGGGGAGAATAGAGTAACATTAGCAGAGTCTGCAAGATATGGAGATTAGGCAAATAAGGAATATAGTTTAGCCTTAAAACAGCAATAAACATCTTGTGTCTACAGAGCAGAGACACTTTCAAACTTTCCTTTCTTTTTTTCTTTATTAGCCTTTCCCAGTTTGTTTCCCTTTTAGAGGTCTAACCCATCCTGAGTTAAGGGACTTGTGGAGTCAATATGAGAGTTATATATTTTTTGTAAACAATTGTGAATAGTTTTAGTTCAGTTTTCACATAGTGCATTTAAATAATTTTTCTTTTTTTCTTCATATATGTACCTTTAGTGTAAAAATTTGTTTGAGAAAATGCATAATGACAACTACATGGTGAGTTTGAACTGAGAATTGGGTGTTTATTTTATCTGTCTGTGCATCAGTTTGTGATATTCCTTCTGATTTTTACACTGAGAGCAGCAGAAACTTGGCAGTCAGTGGCAGGCAGATTAGAAGTGCTTTGTCTGTGTAGAAATATGCACAACTTGTTGAGTTAGAACACGGCTCATAGAGTAAAATCAAAACCACTCCTTTCTTCCTTGAACTTTGGAGAAAAAGAATATCTAAACAACAAAAATCTGAAAGAGTAAAATTTAATCAAAGAAAAGCTTACAAATTAGCTGTTATGTTCTTTAGATTACTTATATGGCTTGAGATTTATACTTGGTTATTTTACATTTGCATCTTACCTACTAAACATTAGATACTACAATTGGATTAATTTTACTACTAATAATGATGGTTTTGGAGAAAAGGCAAATTAC
>WEKY01042949.1:0-16771 GCA_013390045.1 Picathartes gymnocephalus
TCTCTGTTTCCAGGTATCCAATTTAGGCATCACTAGAACAAAGTCCTGTCTTACCATCTGGGGTCATAGTCACTTGGAAAGTAATATTTTACTTTGATCCTTGTACAAAGAGATTAGGCTCAAATCCTCAAAGAGTTACATATTCTAGTCCTGTTAAGGGCCCAGGTTTATTTCATCTAACGGAAGGGTCCTAAATTAGGAATCAGTCAATACAGACTCCCTCTAAAAAGGTCAAAGAAAAATGAGGGATGATGAGCAGTGTCCATTTGCAGTTGTGACTATTTGTGTTAGTTCCTTTCCCACACACATAGATGTTTTTGTACCTAACAATGGCCATTTCAGCTGCAAGACAGGTATGCCTTTCAAACAACAAATAAGATCCAAAGGGAGAGATCACACTGAAATGACTGAAAGTACTCAGTGAAAGAAGGGAAAACCCTCTCTGTAACAAGCCTCTCCCTTGAGATGGGAGAGATTTTGCAAAACTGAGGGACAAACTGAACAGCTTCTTCCTCTCAGTGAGGAATTCATCTTCTTTTGTGGGGTATGTATAAGTGCCCTCCCTGGACTGGTGCAAACACTTGGCTTAACACTGAGCCAATAAAACCCAATCAGATACGAAGTTCTGACCTGTTCATGATGTGCTGTACCAGAGGAGCTTTCAAAGGGACTTTAATTCTCTTTGTTTTCTCTGTGTTTCAGGCTGGCACTGCCTCTGGTCCTGAGCTCAGTTTTTGGGAAGATGTTGCAGGTTAAATCCAAGAGGTGTTGTGCCAGATGCTTTTCCTTGGGCAATGTGAACCTGACTGAAGCTATGCCATTTCTTTGGTGCTCCAAAGAGATCAGTGACTACAACCTGCACCAACACAATCAAAGGTAAGAAAGCTTCAATCGAGAACTTCAAGCTGTCTCTGTGTGGCCCCAAAATGGTTTTTTCAAGGGATATAAATCAGATATGCAATGGCCAAAGCAGCCAGGATATTTAGGTTCCTTCTATCAAAAATTAATCAACACACTGACTATCAATTATCAAATACCATCTTTTCCATGAATATTTTTGTGAATATTGGCTCATATATGACACATTCTTATTTAGAATATCACAAACAGGTTGTGACTGTGAACTTGTAACTGAGCACAAATCCAGGCCCTGCTCACCAAACCACCATCTGCTCTTTATTTAAGTTACTTCAAAAACAAATGCTTCTTCCATGTTGCCTGCAGTACATGATATGATTAACGTAAGTAAAATAAATCAGTTAATAAATTTGCAAATACCATCAGGACATGCCTATGTAAAAAATTCATGAGTACACAGTCCATTGCCATAAATGGATTTATTCAGTTTCTCTCTATTCCTCCCCTTGTTTATTGGTGGCACCTGGCTCATCCCATACAACAGAGGTCTACCTGGTCACCTCTGCAGAAGCACTGAACTATTGAACCACTAATGACCCCTTGCATTTTCAGTGAGGTGATTGCATGTTTTCTTCATCAGCTTTGAGTAGGAGCATTGCCTCCTGCAAGGAACCCAAAAACAAGAGCCAGCCTCCTCCAGAGGGCTATTTGGCTTTTAGGGAACCTGTGTCATTGCTTGGCATCCCTCATTTTTCTTTGACCTTTTTAGAGGGAGTCTGTATTGACTGATTCCTAATTTAGGACCCTTCCGTTAGATGAAATAAACCTGGGCCCTTAACAGGACTAGAATATGTAACTCTTTGAGGATTTGAGCCTAATCTCTTTGTACAGGAATCAAAGTCAAATCTTGCCTATTTGTCTGACAAAATTTGAAGGCTATTTAAAAATAGTAATCTCTGATAATGACTCGTTTATAGAAATTATTGCTTCCTTCTAGTTTTCTTTAACAGAGCTAGAGATAAGAGCATAACCAGATTAAAATATCTTTATATTACAATCTTGTCCTTTACTGGATTTTTAAAAGCCAACAAGACTGGAAAGTCTGATGTTACATTTTAATTTGAACTGCATGTATTAATGGAATTAGGTACAAATCAAAGTTTAACATCTTGAATGTATTACCATTTTTGCATTCCTTTTTACTTACCTAAGAGCCTTTTTGGCTAGCCCTGTAGGATTGAAATGTTGAATTAGGAATTACACAAAGACCTGGAGTATGGCACACGATTGCCCATTATCAGATAAGAACACCAAATCCACAGAAAGAGTATAATTTTTGCAGAGATCTTTGTCTTCACAGAAGTGCCTGTTTTGACCTGCCAGTTTGGCAGATAACCATTCATTTAAAATAATAAATAGATGAAATAACTTCTCTTTAATCTTTCCCTAACGTCTAAACCAGCTGTTGCTATGGGAAATGTATTTCCCATGCAACTCTCCTGAATATTACATGATGATCCTAATCCTCGCCATATGCGCACACTGAGAAAAGAGAAAGGTGACGGTTTTGTGGTGCGTCCTCCCCTTCCGGCCTCTGCTGTGTTTGATCTGCACAACCTGCAAACATACTGCACGTTTCCACAACATTTCACTCTATAGAAGGTGATGCATCTTTTAATGAGTCACTGTCTTGCTGTCTCCCGTGTATTTCATATTAAATTTTAAATTACTGGATGAAAAGAAAAGCAAGTTAAATACCAGCACCCGCTTGGTTAAGCTGTCACACTATTGTACTATTTCTACCGAAATGCCAGCCAAATTTCCCAAGTGTGGTTTCCACATCTCTCACATAACATCAAAATAAAATCTCTGCATTAAAATAATGCATATAACTATACTGGTTGGTTATTAGGGGAAAAAAAACCCCCAAAAAACCCAAAAAATCCACACATGGTGTAAGTTCATCCAAAAGAAACTATATTAAAGATCCGGTGTGAGACAGAATTTTGGATGAGGTCTAAACAACTTTTCATCAGCATGGTTCTCTGAACAGAAACACTTTCCAGTATTGCTCGTCTTTATAAATGAGCTAAACTCAGACGTTACCAAGCACCCAAACAACTGGGCTGTTTCAGACTTGCAGTACATTAATAAATGATGATGTTTATGAAAGATATTGCAAATGTTTTTCCAGGTCTATGCAAAGCCCTATAAAGAAGAAAAAAAGAAAGAGAAACCCGAAAGAAGTCTTTAAGGCTTTTTATTGTGGGGCCAAGGACATAGAAGCCTAATGCAGGAAGACTACTCTATGTTGAAAGACTACTGCAGGCAATCTGTGCTCTTGGTGTTAGGGAAAGGGCAGATGTTCTCAGAATGAGCCCACTGGCTGCCTGAACTGGCAGCCCTGAGTTTGTTTATTTATTTGTTGTGGATGTTTTTTGAACAGTAGCTCAGCAGAAGGTTGCTAAATGCAAGTATAAATAGAAAGGTCTGAGAATCCTCCACTGAGTAAGCAGATGCAGTGGAACAGATGGTGCACCTCTTGGATGGTCTCCTGTCAGAGAGGGTGATACAAATCCTCACCACGCTTTGCTCAGGGTCTCATCACGTGGCTTTGAGGAAGATTTCAGATGATTCATTATGTTTACTGAATGGGATTGTTTGTGTATGTAGACATCAAAATGTTGTCACACCTCAGTTAATTATTGCAATAGGGCCTTTGTGGCAGAAATTAAATATGAAAATGCAGAGAAAACAAACAGCAGAACACAGGTGTGTGCATGCACACCTCCCCTTCAGTGCTGCCTGTAGCTTTCTGACTGGCTCAAATTTCTTGTGCGTGCTGTAGCATACTGCCCTCAGTGCCCACTCACTCAAGTGTTTGGGGACAGACAAATCCCAGGAGCAGGTAGGGCTGCAGGTTGAATTTCTGATGACTTCTGAGTGCCTTGGAGCTTGCTTGTTGCTCTCGCAGCCTCACGTGGGCCTGTGTGCTTTGCTGTAAGATTGGCAGAAACCTTTTTCTAGATTTCTCTGGAGATGCCTTGCTATGTAGTCATGTTCTAAGAGGTCCTGGTATTGCTCTGACAGGCTTGAACAGAGAGTTTCAGAGTATGTTTAAAGTGCTTTCAGGAGCCTTCTTTTGTTTGTCTTTCCCTATCAGCCCAGCTACACAGCATGCCAACATTTTTGGTAGCTTTGGGTACTTCTGCAACGACTCTATGCCCAACCTGGCAAAAATGAGAGCTTTCCAGGGATATCTCTAGCAGTGCCATTGCTGTGAAATAGAATATCAGTGTTTGTCAAACACTTGTGCCAGTGGATACCCAGAACAGGAATTAAGAAGACATGATAAAACACATCAAGCTGTTTGATTTGGAACAACATGGATTTCAAGAATCTGGTTAACAGAGAGTGTGTGTGTCCTTGCACATGGCAGTCATTTTGAGTAATGCTCTTCACTCTAATGATTAATTTTGCAGATGACCATTGAATGAAATTTTTTAAAAGAAGTGAGATTTTACTATCAATGATAATTGCATGTATGAACAACAGGTATTTTGAAATTTACAATTTACATTAAGATTTTTGCCCTGCAGTTGTTCAGAATATTACCTGTGAAGCCATTAAAAGAAGAAAGGTGCTAGACTGAGGATTGCCTAAAAGAATGCTTAATATAAATTCTTTGGTGGTGTTCACTGGCCAGAAAACAACCCACTTGGTATACAAGAGATGTAGGGAGAAGAAAAGGAGTGCAAGACAGCAGTCATCTGTAATCTTGTAAGACAGCAAACACATCACAGGTGAGAATTTGTCAATAAACCCAAAGGCAAATAGTAGGTAAAGGAAAAAAACACCTTGAAGCTATTGCAATATCAGAAAACAGAGGGCTGGAGCATACCTAGCTTAAAGAAATGCCTTTTGTGTAAAACAGGAAGGTAGAAAACAAATGCCTAAACCAAGGCATGTGCTCCTTTAATTCTGTTCCTTCCTTTGATAGAAATATCAGGCTAAATCAAGACTTGATGTAACTGCAGCAAAATCAGTGGAACCACACCGAGGATAAATCGCCGTCATAAATCACCAAAACCAGTGACAATTTTGTGTGTTCATGCCAGCAATTAATCTGGCCCATTACAACAACGATTTTTTTGACACTCTATTCTAAATTTAATTTCTGTTTTCTATACAACAAAACAAACTTGAACTTTGGCGTGTAACGAGATGCCCATGTCCTGGGAAACATTCCTCTGCCCATTATTACATCAGCTCCATGGATAGGAGGGTCCAGCATCCCTGGTCTCCTATCCACTTTCCCTTCAGGTGTGCCTGGCTCCCTGGTACCCTCCTGTGTGCACTGGCGGGAAGGGCTTTTGCAGTGCGTGGAGGCAGAGAGGTGTGAGACAAGGAAATAATCAATTCTGTGCTTGACCTCATATCCTGCTCTTGCTGAGTATAAATGCATGCACACCCAGCACGTGATCCAGCTCTCAAAGAACCTATCTGCTCCTCAGCATAACAGCACTGTAGACTGTGGCTTGACTTCCAGGTGTAACATCCACTTCTCTCACTGTGTCACCCCAAATAATCATATTAATGATTGAGTTTTCAGGCTTGCAAGCTCCACTGTAACTGCCCTGACTCCAAGGGGAGTTGTCTGCCTCAAAGTAGGGAGTGAATGATTTTTCTTTACAGTAGTAAAGGGGCAAGGAGCTGTTGAACACCGAGCCAGCAATGGCTGGGTATCTGATTTCCATTAACAGATCTGAAAACTGCCTTTACCTGGCTGCTTGTCCCTTGGATTGCACAGTACTGACACAATGGTAGCACAGTCTACTTTAAAAATAACTATTAGAAATTAGCATTATCCTGGAACCACAATAAAATGATTTAGCCTTTGTCTTTTATCAAAAACTGTAGAAGAGACAAAGTGAGATTATTTAGGTGTCTGATTTTTTTGTGTGCATATATAAGATTCCAGGTTGAGCTAATTAATTCTGTTTCTATTAAAAACTCTGTGCTAGTCTGAAAGGCTGCATTTACATTCCAGTTAGAGTGAAGATTTTATTTTCTAGCATGAATCTTGCCATTAATCAGAGCTGGATGCAACTTACACCACCTTCAAAGAGCCTGTAAAAAGATAACAAAATGTTAATCAAATTACAAAATCCACAGAGAAGAATTCCACTCAGAAATAAATTATTCCAGTATATCTGTCTTCTGTGGCATTGCCAATGTAAATCTATGCAGTAGGTCACAACAGTGGAGTCCATAGGGAATAAGTTTGAGGTTTTGCTTTGTACGTGTTTCTTTGAAAAGCCTGTCTATCTAATTGCACAGTATTCTGGGTAACTGAAAAATGTGTTTTTAACACAGTATATGCAAAATAATCCAGATTTCTTTGCTGATCTTTGTTCATGCCCACTCTTGACTTGCTTGTCAGCCAGTCTTCCTAGTGACTAAGATAATGAAAGCATAACTTTATAGATCAGGATCTGTAAGGACAGAAGACTTTTACAGGACATTAATTATTTTAGGATTAGATGACGTATCTTTTTGAAACTCTGCATGTGTTTTAAATTATATGGACACAAAATTAAGAATAAAATAAAATAAAATAAAACACCCCAACCCATGAGTTTCTTTTCTTTAGTTATGAGTTTCAACCCACATTTGTGTAATCTTCAACAGTGAGCAATCTGGCCTGCTTCAAGCTCTTATTTTTATGGCAGATTTCCTGTAGGAATCTGTGATATCTAAACATTTAAATGCAAACCAATTGAGAGACCAACTAAAAAAAAAAAAAAATCATTCTGTTTAATGAACAGCCAAAGCTTTTTTTTGTACATCCAGGTTTTGCAGAAAACCTATGGGCCTAAAGCAGCTGTCAGCCATCCTTGTCCTTGCAGACCTGGAGCCTGCTGTGGTGCAGCATCTGTGGAGGCATGGAGGCATGCTCAGACCTCCTCAAACCTCCTTCTCCCCCTGTGTATCCTTGCTGACCCATATTTTTGGTAGTCATATGTGTTCAAGCTTTAGATGAATTGTTTGAGGTGTTGAACACATTCAGTATAACACAAAAGAGCACCCTGCTTATTTAATAGTACTGCAACATTTGGAATATTACATTGTATGTACTCTGATGTCATTACCCCATTCACTTTTAGAAATTAAAATTATGACAAGGAGGTGACAGTATTTGCATATGGGTACATTTTACTTCCCTGGGAGTGGGAATATTTGGATGCATACAGGCTGTAATCTCAGGCTGTAATAATTTTGTCTTCTACTTTCTTCTTAGTTAGAAAGCATGCAGTGTTGCCATTACAGCTCATGTATTTAATAACTGGAAGCATCAAACCATGCAAAATAAGCTACAAAATCAGCACTGGATTATTTTTTCAAATTCCATCAGAAGAAAACTGCATGCTACAAAGATGAAACAAAAATTCCCTGTTATATATATCATACATCGCAATGATATTAGATCAAAAAAGTAAAAATATGATGGTCTTGTAATGAAAATTATTTTTAATAACTTGTTTAAAATGACTGAAATAAGTTTTTAAAAGGCTATGTGAAGCTTTAAATACAATTTTAGGTATTTTTGTGACAACAAAAATAGCATACATCAGATACTGGAAAATGTCGTGTGCTAATGCAGTAAATTACGTGGTTTGTACCTGTTTTGATGGTAACTTTGCAAATTCCTTTTTGGGTGAAGATGGCTCTGGAGAGTGCAGGCTTTGCAACTCACACTTCCTAGTAAAGAAACCTAAATGTAAACAATTATGTCTGAAACCTAAATGTAAACAATTATATTTTGAAGAGTCTCATGATCATTTACATGGTTAGGAGGTCTTACTTTATTTCCTGTGCAATACAGCACCAGCAGCCTCGATTTTCTCAGCTCCCATGAATGCCCAGGAAATGACTGCCATGGTCTATATGGTGGAGCCAGAGCAGCAGCAGAAGAGCAGTTGCTGCTGCCCCATGAAGCTGTCTCAATTTAGGAGGAAATATAGTTCCTCCTACAAATTGGTTTCAACCTTCCTGCAAGATGGTGATGTCCAGAAAGGCAGATGATCTGTAACAAAACATGGTGTTTGCCATTCGGAGCTGAAAATCCCATCTGGAGGAGGGCAGAAAAGGAACACCAGACTTTCCTATGCTGCAATATGAGGTTGTTTTGGAGTTTTTTTCTGCTCTTTCACGCACATTTTTCTTATCTGAATTCAAGCCTGATGTCATCTGCCTTCCCTTTCTCAGTGCATATGTGGGTTTTCACACACGCTCATCACTTCAAGGACAAATTCTTAAACAGCAGGGAATGGGTCCAAACGGTTCATCCATTTTGGCAAAACTGATTTATCATCAGGATCAAAGCAAGTCTCTGCTTCAAGATGTTTTCCTTGGTGGTTCCCCAGCTTCCTAGGAACTTGTTTCTCCTCTCCTTGTTTCTGGGGAGGCAGATCCTTTCCTGTTTCTGTGGTATCTTGATTTCCTTGTTGCAGTTGTGCTGGGTATGGTCTGAAGCCCAGGATCTTGATGGAGCTGGTCTGCCACTGGAGTTTTCTTTGTCCTGTCTGGTATTTTCCTTTGCTTTCCTCTGGGTTTCTAAACTTCTTTTTTTTTTCTTTCTTTTTTTCTTTTGTCTTTTCTTCTGATATTATTATTAGCATCCTGCCTGTGTGCCATGCTGGAGTAATGAGAGAAAACATTGTGTTCTGCAGAGAGGTCCTGCCATCTCCTCATGCTTAGACTGGCGTAAGACTAGGAAATTCTGCCATGTAGTTGCTGGATGTAGGTACTTTTGGAGGAGCAAGCACAGCAGTTATCATGGCCAACCTCTTTAAATGTCTCCCAGTGTGGTAAATGGCTAGACCTTTTCCATGCACAGTTTCTTCAAAACTTACCCCTCTTTGATCTGTAGAGATATTTTTACATGTTTTTTGAAAATTTATGTTGTGATGATGAGTAAAATTTCTTAGCTAGGACACAGTAACTCTGTGACAGACAATGAGTTCAGACTGGTTTGCAATTCTTGTAGGGGCCTATATTAGGCAGAATTAGAAATTCACTGCTCAGGAGAATGGACATCAACCACTTCTAATGCAACCATCTCCCAGTAAGCTGTAGTCGCCACAGAGCTCACTGTGTGCCCTTTGAACAGTTTCTTTCAAGAAATATTAACACAGAAATTCCTGGGATATATTTATATCCCTCCTAAGGGACAGACAGGACTGTTTCCCCCCAGCATTCAGACCACCTGCTGGAATTTCTGTGCACATTTTCATTTTACTCACCCAATGAAATGCCAGGGCAGAGTTTTTGAATATGTGCTGCAGATGGCAGCCTTGCCTGAAACTGCTTGGCATTGGTAATGTTCTTTGCACAGACTGTTGAGATGCTCTTGAAAATGTTCTTGAGGTTCAGCTAAAAATGGAATTAAATAAACTCTATGAGTCCAGGTTAAAATACTTCTGTGTTATTGTTTTCTCCTTCTCATGGTGTGTATCAAGGTTGGAGGAACTGTCAGCCTGTACAGTTTGTGTAAATACAGCAGATGATGTTGAAAATGAAAGGATGGGAGAGATACCACTAGAGGCAATGAGAAAAGCCTGACTTTATCATTCTTTTGAAACATATTGAAGAATATTATCAAGCTATTCTATCTTCCTGTACCACCATGTTTTATTTGACACTGAAATAGAAGGACACAGTGTTTCACTTACCCCTGAGTAGTGATTTTGTGGCAAGCATGCAGATCTGAATCTTGACACAGTACCCATGATTAGCTGGGTGGCACTGTCTATTGACAAGAGTCCATGTAATATTTCTAGCTACCTATATAGGTTACTGTAAGAGGAATTAGTACAGCAAAGGTGCGTAATTCTTCCAGCAACTATGTCACTGTTGAAAAAGAGGGCTATTTATCATCCTATTCGTGTCTCTTAGAGCTTGGATAACTTTTCTCTGAGTATGTAGAGATCTTGTAATTTAAATTTCCCAGTCAAATCCAGCAGATGAATAGGTCATAATAACCTGCAATTTGGGGGAAGGAACTCAGTCATGGATAACACTTTCTGTGCTGCTACTCAGGGAGCAAAAATAAAGTTCCTCCATTAAAGAGAGTGGAGAAAGAAATACAGTTCCTGCAGACTTCAGGCATCACAGCAGCCAAAATTTGACTGCCTCTGCAAGAATACTGTCTGGTGGGACACAAGTGAACATGTCTGTACTGAATCCTGTGCACAAATATTAAGAAACATTTTCATTCATTTACAGAGGGAGAGATGGAGAAACATTGCTTTATTCAGTCCATACGGCACAGTTACAGTGAAAACAGATTACTCATTAGTCAGTTCCTTTTCTAGTGCATCTCATTCATCCTGTGGCTTGCTTATAACCAGCTGAAAAACATGTAGCTTCCTTTACAGTATTTGATCACCAAACATTCAAAACTCCCTTTTGATTCAGGAAAGAGGAATTTCAGTTACTGGATATAGGTCACAGAAATCACAGAAATCACAGAAAGACTAGGTTGGAAGAGACCTCTAAGATCATCGAGTCCAACCGATGCCCCAACACCTCAATTAGACCATGGCACTGAGTCCCACATCCAATCTTTCTTTAAACACATCCAGGGATGGTGAGCCCACCACGTCCCGGGGCAGATCATTCCAGTACTTTATTCTTCTTTCAGTGAAAAACTTTTTCCCAGTATCCAGCCTAAATTTCCCTTGGCACAGCTTGAGACTCTGTCCTCTCGTTCTGTCAGTTGCTGCTTGCTGGAGGAAGACACCAACCCCCACCTGACTACAACCACCTTTCAGGGAGTTGTAGACAGTGATAAGGTCACCTCTGAGTCTCCTTTTCTCCAGGCTAAACAGCCCCAGCTCCCTCAGTCGTTCCTCACAGGGCTTGTGCTCCAAGCCCCTCACCAGCCTTGTTGCCTCCTCTGGACGCGCTCAAGNACCAGAGCACACTGCTGGCTCATGTTCAGTTGGTTATCGACCAGTATCCCCCAGGTCCCTTCCTGCCTGGGCACTGTCCAGCAACACCGTCCCCAGCCTATAATGCTGCAGGGGGTTATTGTGGCCAAAATGCACGACTCGGCACTTGGACTTACTAAACTTTATCTTAATGGATTCCGCCCATCCATCCAACCATTCCAGGTCCCTTTGCAGAGCCTTCCTACCTTCCAACAGACCGACACATGCTCCCAGCTTGGTGTCATCTGCAAATTTACTAATGAAGGACTCAACCCCCTCGTCTGTGTCGTCAATGAAAATATTAAACAGAACTGGCCTGGAATAAATACCAGAATTCGGTGGTCTTAGTGTAGGTTTCTTTCTATAATTTACTGTCTCCTTTTTATAGTGCAGTATTTAACTGACGAAGAAATACAAATACTAGGTCAATGTCTCTTGACTTTATCCTAATCATTGCAGAAGCATTAACACATTTTGTATCCCTGAAGAGAAGACAAAATTAAACATCAGCAATGTGCCATAAACAAGTGCTGTCTTCTTTAAAAGAGGACAGAAATGTACAAAAACTGTTGCTTTGATAAAAGTGTTAGAAGAATTTAAAGAAAAGCATCCGATTTACTGGTATACTGAATACAGAGAATTAAGTGCACAGCTAAAATGGATATTCCCTTCTACTCATATATCTATTTGGAAGTCCTTTGATTAAACACAAAAGCATTCACCCAATAATGACACTAGGTAGTATTTTCTTCTGCTACTAATTTATTTTGTCATGTTCCATGGTGTGAACAAATTAAACACTACACATGTCTTAAAGGTCTCGAGCAATTAAATTTATCTGTTTATTCTTGCTATCTGCTTATCTGTCAGCCACTATCAGGTCAATGCTCCTGAGAGAGGACATGCAGTAGGGGTACTATGAACCAGCAAAATCTTACAGAAATAGACTTGAAGTGTCCCTTGAAGCTGTTATGGATTTTCAAGAGGGAAAACCAGCTTCTGAAACTAAGACAGTTTGTGAAGTTTTGCTGAGACTGCAAGGACGCAAGCAGGTCAGAAAAGGTATTTGATGCCCAGGATAAAATCCCATGCAAGTTTTTTCAGGCCTGGAAGGACAAAACTGTGCTAACCCTGGGAGTACACTGCCAGAGGCAGATTTCCAAACGTAGTGTCAGTACGTGTTGCTAGCACTGAAATTTCGTTACCATCACACACAGGGAAAATCCATCCTGGAACTATCTTCCTGCTAATCCCCTCTTAGCCTGACTTTTCAGCACGAACAGAAAATGTGGCCCAGCCACTGCAACTCATTCTCTGAGATAGACTGACCATCATAAACTACCAAGGTAAAAGCTGTGTTGTTACATAGAAGCACAGGGCTGGCTTTGTTTTGTTTTAGTTAAATCTAGCTTTGCGTGTGTCCTGGCCAGTGCCTGAGTAGTGTCCCTGAGCCTCTGCAGAAATTATTGGCAGGCACTGCGACACTCAGGCCTGCCATGTCTGGGTAGAAATCTTGCTACTACTCAAAAAATGCTTTCTTTGAAATCTGACTACATAAACAGGAAATCACAATCACATTAAAAGAAAAATAATGGTGCAAATATATTGACTGAGTTGAGGTCCCTCAACTTTTCATCTGAGCCAACTTGAACAAGATGCCAGTGAAGACAAAGCCTTCTCCTCTCTGTGAGTGCAAGAAAACCTTCCTAACCTGAGGGATGAAAACCCCCGAACCCCAGGGTTTGGAAGATCACATTATCCCTTCCTATAGGATTTTGGCTAATTGGCTTCTAAATTATTCTGCCTAGCAAACACTTTAACAGCCTGGTGGCTCAGGAAATGTGTTTTACCTTGCCTTTATTTCAGCCACCAATATGTCTTTCAAAGGCCCCTGGGAGATTCTCAGAGGCTGTGTGTGCACAGGGGCACTTTCTGCATCTACTCAGGCAAGCTGGGCCTGGTCTAGTTCTGTCAGTACCATGAGCAGCTTCCTCTGGTGTGCCCTGTTGCATCCCCAGGGATGGGGGAGATACTGAGGCCCTATGGACACCCCCAGCTGGTGTTTTTGGGACAGGACTGCAGGGAATACTGTAGGATTGCCTCTGCCTCATAGCACAGGCACAGCTTGCAAGCACTATCCCTTGAAAGCTGGGCAGACATTGCACATGCGCTTGGGACCACAAATTGTATTATCAGCACCTAGATGTTCAGGGTTGGGCTGATCACTCAAAAAAAGGCAACATCTCCAGCAGGAAAAGTGCTGGATGGTCCTTCTGGTCCTGCCCAAGGCCTACAGCTGGGCCTGAGGCTGCTGTGCATGGGGCCGAGCACGCACTCTACAACTTCAATGTCTGTGCACAACCTCCACAAGAAACTGGTTTTATTTCTACAGCCAAGACTGCTCCTCCAAAAGGTCAGTAAACACCAGCCATGGATCAGTGCCAGCAAAGTCAGGGAGGATCCAGATAAAATGAGACAGGTTTTGAACAAGATATTGTAGTTTATTGCTGTGTAAGGACCCATGGTCGCATACATACAGACAGCATGGGTGTCAGCCAGCATCACGCATGAGTCCCTGCCAGCTCTGGAAATACACACTGCAGCCTGGTGAACTGCTCTGCTCACTCAGGCATCAACCATGTCCCTGGGCAAAGGTAAAAATGAGCACAGGACAACAAGGAGCACAGCTGGAGAGTCACAGAATCATGGTATTATAAAATGGATGGGGTTGGAAGGGACCTTAAAGATCATCTGGTTCCAACACCCCTCTGCCATGGGCAGGGACACCTTTTACTAGACCAGGTTGCTCAAAGCCCCATCCAGCCTTGAACACTCACCAAAATGAGGCATCCACAGCTTCTCTGGGCAACCTGTTTCAGTGCCTCACCACCCTCACAACAAAGAATTTGTGCCTAATATTTAATCTAAATGTCTCCTTTGTCAGGAAATGAAAAATAGTATGTGCATATCTTAACAGAGACAGGCAGGAAACAGAAAGACAGTTGGAAACAACCAGAAAACCTGGTATCTGTGTGAGAGAGAAAGAAAACAATCAGAGCAACATGCAAGTTGGAGGGAGACCAGTAACTGTACATAGTTATTACCTTCTCCTTTTTGATTCCTGCTATGTTCAAGAAAACTAGAGTCTGTGCAATTTTTAATGGCATAGAATCCTAGAAGAAGTTGGTAGCATCAATTCATTAATGAAAATAAGATTTTCAGAACATCCTCACTGGGAGTTTTCCAAATCCCTTGACAACCACAGAGACCTAGGGTCTGGCTGTCAATATTTTTTTATATTAGGGGAAAAAAAAAAAGTGCCAAGGAGGAGAGTATCAGTGGGTGGGTACTTGGAAAAATAGTATTCTAATATTAGCTTGAAAAATCAGCGAATTTGCAGAGTAAGTTGTCAGACTATGAAGATGAGGTTGCTTGGAATAGGATGCTAGTGCCAACAATGACCTGATGAAATGATATATTAAAGTAGAATTTTTCCTTTTTTAAGGCTTATCTCAACTTTCTTCATTTTCAGTACTGTACTTGGATAATTTAAACAAAAAAGAAATTAGAGAGTAGCAGCATACTGAAGACTCAAAGTACTCCTTGGTTTATGAAAACAGAAAACAGGTAAGACTTTCCATTGGACTTATTTTTCTACATTATTTATTTGTCCTGCTATGTATATCTACATGCTGCCTATAAATTACACAGATAAGTAAATCTACTGTCCCAGAAAGCTTGTACTGTAAGTATACTTCAGATAATCACCAGAGAGGAGCTGGAGGCAGGCAGGATTCCTGGGTTTAAAGAGAAATTTGAAGGCAATAGAGCATTTGAATAAAAGGAAGGGTGTTTTAAATGAACTGTAAAGCAGGAAAAGAGGGCGAGTTGCCAGTGGGAGAAAGCACTTTCTAAAGAAAGGACTGAGAAAACACTGGACTCAAGACAAAAGAGCAGAGGGATGCCAGGGTTAGATACTTGGTGGCAGAACAGATGGGAAGACAGAGCACCATGGATTCAAGAAAAAAGGAAATTTGAAGGGCTGTTTCATGCTGAAGGTCCGGTGCTCTGTATTTTGGCTGCAGTGAGTGCTGGTAGATAAGAAGGAGATAGGAGAATGTACTCAGGGAATAAAGGGAAAGGATGACTAAGGAGTGAACGTGAATCCCAGGAAAGGATGTTTCAAGCTCAAGTTTTGATGTTGTCAGCTCCGGTGTTTAGTTGGCTGTTCCTTTCTGTCTGTCCATCTGTCTATCTATCTAGCTAGCTATTTATCTATCTAATAAAGTTTTCATTTGCCACATATTGTTCCATAGGTGTTGGCTTTTGGGTTTTAGTGTTAGCTTTTGAGGAACAAAAGAAGTTCAACATATGCAGAACTCTTGCTCAAGGCCTGCACATCATTCAAATTCTGTTTAAATCCCATTTTGAGGATTTCAATCCTTCACAAGTCTTAAGTTCCTCAAGCTCAGGGGCTTGCTGTTTTCCATTTGGTTTTCCTTTCTGACTGGGTGACACCTCAAGCCATAAAGTGTGTTTAAACCAGTTCCCTGACTCACATCATATTTATAGGTATATTTGTGGCATTCCCTGTTTCTGCTTCCAAAACTGCATTCCCACCGGTGTTCAGTAATTGTGCACAGACAGAGTGGTACTCTCATTAACCTATATCAGTGTGAGTTTATGATAATTGCCTGCCCTATCTTTGCATGCTTGATTTTCTCACAGTCCAGTGCAGCTCTGGAGGGTGAGCGCAGTGCAGTGGGGCCTGGCTGTAGGCTCATGAGGAGAGGGTTGGGCTGAGTACTTGCTAAGAGACTGACCAGTCACTTTTGTTTTAATCCTCCCACTGACTTGTTCTTGATGCTGTAAATGTATTCTTGAAGATGAAGCCTGTGTTCAAATAGTGACCCTCCAAAGTGTGTGTTGTTAGAATTTCACATGCAGACAGCAATTTGCATGTTAGATGTTTTCTGGTGACAGTCAATTTAGCATCAAAACATTGTGAAAGATGCTGCACACCTTTAACCAGTAGCTGATTGACTAACATAGCCCCAGGTCATGAGCACTGGATAAATGCAAAGTATATAAACTGCTCTTATGATCTGTTTAATCTCGCCTTAAAACCCATAACTGCACCCTGTATACAGTTATTCTATTCTACTTTTAGCTATGGTTTTGTGCTCCAAGTTAATAGTCTCTTGTTCTGAAATTCCGATTTTCTCTTTGCCTCTCCAGAATCTTTAATTCTCTTGCAACTTGTGAGGTTTCACGTTCTGGAGATTAATGAATTGGGTTACATTGCAGCATTACCTCTTGCACTGGGGTTATACTACAAATCAGCAGGCTATATCTGCTACTCCTCTGCAAGCACCTTTTGAATAGTCACAGTCCTGCTGTGAGTGCATCTAGGATAACTGGAGAGGGATGTCTCCTCTTCAATGATTTTGTGAAAAAACAGCTTCTTTAATGTAAAGTTTGTGCTTCATCCCAGAGTACAACCACTGAAGAGGAGGAGAGATTTTTGAAGTAATTTACTAAATATATTCATATCAAACTCTCATAAAGGGGTTTATTTCACTAGGAAACCCTTCTTTTCAGTGAAGTGAGCTGCAAGGCATTTGCCAAACCACTCATCCATTGCTAAAAGGAATGAGCATGGAGTTAAATCAAAGAAACCCAGAAAGCTGGGTAAGGCAGCTTTCCTTTTATATGTAAAAAACAGGAGCATGCTCATCAGTTTTGTAATTTTCTAATAGTGTTTTTTTTGGCTCAGTGGCAAACAACAGTAAGGCAAGCACTCCTCATACAGTATTTGTACTCCGATCCAGTGCAAGGCTCGGTTCCTTAGAACACATTTGCATATCTGAACATCCAAGTTCCAGATTTTGTCCACTACTGGCATTTTTGAGGGTCAA
>WEKY01042949.1:32102-79698 GCA_013390045.1 Picathartes gymnocephalus
GATATGATATAGTGGAAAGGGAAACAGTAGGTAGGGCATTTTCAGATATAGGTGAGTTAGATATTTGTTATATGGGAGGCGAGATTAGATGATAATTGTATTGTTTTTCTGGTCCTTAACAGTGAAAGCATTTATGAACTTGATGAAATAATCAGGACCCTTTTGCTTTCACATGCACCAGTAAATTTCTGGTAATTTCAGTAAATTTTTCTATTTTCTGTTGAATGGTTTTTAATAGAAAATGTAAACAGAAAAAAACCATTCCATTGTTATTATTATTATGGATCCAACACAAATGATGAGGTGAATTAAAAGTGAAAAGACCTTTGTGCATGTGAATGAGGAGATTATTAAGAAGCCTAAAATAGAAAAAGTATGGAAAAAAGACATGCAAACTGGATTTGGATATCGTTAGGATACTTTTAAATAATGCAAAATAATTTAAAATAAAATACACATTTTTTCCAAAATATAGTGGGTAAAGAAGCACCATCACTTTCAAGGATGACAGTAGAGAAACAGAGATTGGCATGAGAAAAGCAGAAAATCATTGCAACAATCATCTGGCATCTGATTTTGCAGGGAAGAATGATGACTGTTTGCATAATTCTGTTTTTATTATTTTTAAAAATTGTTATTTTTATTTATGTTTTTAATTCTTTTTTTTCCTGAGATGGGGGATTCAAAATGGAGTGGACAACAGCAAAAAAATCCCTTATGAACGTTTTAAGTCTGTAAATTTGACATGGTGTTCTGTCAAAGGAAATATTGCTGAGATCTTAGGGAAGTGGAAACAGAAAGAGCAGATGTTTTCACAGATATTTTCACAAGTTGACTCAGTTTAGGCAACATTCCTGAGGACTGGTTACAAGAACTGTATAACCTTCAAAAAGCGTTAGGAGTATATGAAATTTGATAGAGGCTAGCTGATATATACAAAAAGTGTAGGAAGCGTTTCAAGGACCTCAAATGGAGAAACATTTGTAAAAGCAATGTTTGAAGATGGATTATCTACTTCATTTTCAAAAGGAGAAAACTGCTTCTTTAACTTGACAGAACACTTTGAAGCCCAGGGTGCTAAGACACAAAAAGAGCAACATGATTTCTATCTGAGGTTTACATCAGAAAGGCCAGCCTTTAACCCATTTGAGGTTATCTTATAATATATAAAGCTGGGGAAAAGAAAAGACAATAAATTAGGTTGGAAAACTGACAAAACAAATCACACAGACTGATTCCAAAATATATTAAAAAAAAAAAGAAAAAAAAGAAGAAAGAGAAGAGCCCACAACAATCTATCCACTCTGAAAATGAACAGAGTAAGCAAAGTTAGAACCCAACAATAATGTGACAAAGACCACTTACTGTGATAAATCTATCTAAGAAAAAGATCCAATGAAGAAATGCTTCTGGTCTTTGCAGTGTTTCACTGGGAACATGGAACACTTACAAGTTAGATGTCAGAGCCCTGCAAATAAGTACCTACTAAGATGCAGTCAAGATCCAAACAGAAACAGCTGCTGAAGAGCTGTGAAAAGCCCCAGACTGGGACTATGAGATTCTGATTGTGGAAGTTAAATGTTATGAATATAAGTCTTGATTACTACCTGTCCAGAAATCTATCTGCTGTTCATTATTGGGAAAGATATTTCGTCAGGAATGGAAAATGTGCTTGAAATATACATTCCATAAGACTGCATATATTTTGGGAACATAAAACAGCCAGAGTGCTATTCTGGCTCACCCTTCTCTGTCTTTTTTTCTTCCCAGGCATCCTCCAGTCAAATTTCTGTCTTGTATATGTCTAATGTCTTGTGCCATGAAGCTTAAGACTCATTTTTCTCTTTTCAGTCTCTAAGAGACTCCAGAGAACATCGGGGAGGAACAGTCAGTTGCACACAGTCGTGAATGTGGATGTTTTATTGACAAAACTACGAGAAAACCTCCTCCAGACGGATGCCTATGTTTCATCTCTACTACCCACCTGGCAACCAGATATACCTGAAATGGTTTGGAAAGGTGAAAAAAAATCAGGCTTGAAAAGATCTGAGCTCCTTAAACATTTGGCTCAATATGCAGTGCAAAATGTCTGCTGTGTACCAAGTTCGCACACTGTTTTCCTTCAAACTTCAGACATTTAAGGAATTGGTTGCATAGTTTACTAGAAAATGTGGTATGGATAAATACATTTGTAATTTGATTTGTCTGGCTGTATATAGTAAGTACTGTAATAATATAACATTATCCCATATTATATAGCATGCTCTCAACTGCACCCAGGGAGATCCACCCTGGGTGGAGAGCATGGACCTTGGCTGAGCTTGGTGGTTTTAAAAAATGAAGTAACACATGCTTGGGACCTTAAGTTTATCAGTAACCCAAAGTGACAAAACCAAATGCCTCTTAACATCTCAGTGAATGAAGTTTTCCTGAGTGCATTTCTGGACCAAAATGTATTTCTACTGAAATACGATTGACTGTGGGAGATTCTTGTGCTCTGTTTAGGTTTAGGAGTTAATTAGATACCATCATTGTAAAGTTTTCTCTTGTATGTTATTTTGCTAAGCTTTCTTTTGCAAAGTATTTTTTTATGTCTGGTGGCAGTGGAAAGATATTGTTATTTTTATCAATAAAGAAAAAATAACTTTGCTGCTGTACTAACTCTTCTTCCCCCTCTCTGGGAGCAGTCCAAAAATAATACATCACAGGATGAACTATGTGTTATGCACTTGTACCTACTTTTACTGAAACTCAAATTAGCACAGTATCTTCTAGCTGGTAAAACAACAGAACTTAGAAGATAAAACCATGAGTGAGCAAGACCAAAGAGGTTTTGTTTTTTTTCCTTTGGGATCATCCATTAGCAGATTTGCTTTACTTCTTTGGAAATTTTCGTGCCATATTTTCAAGGCAGTTTTGAAGTGAAACAAACTAAACTAGCAGAGGTGGAGTATCCAAATCTCCAGTTCATATAAAGCCAACACTGATCTAAATTTGCCAGCGTCAATATGCTGTGACAGACATAAATAGCATGTACATATTAAACAAAGGAAAGAAGCTTCTTTGGACTTATTTTCAGGTATAAAAAACAAACCTGAATTTTCTGCCTTTTTTGTTTGTTCTTTCCTTATGAAAATTACGTGCTGGTCTTGGTGTAGTAACAAAATCCAGTAAACTTAGTCTTTGTAAACTTGTTTTTTGTTTGGTTTTGGCTTTGGTGGGGTATTTTTTTTTGTTGGTGTTTTTGGGTCTTTTTCCTTGTATGGCAGGAATATGCCAACTGGAGAAGTATTACAGATGAACTGTGCAAGGGAAATGTAAGTGATCACAGACAGCCCTGGCCTAATGGCAGACAGGCTGGAAGTATGGGGATGGACTAAGGATATCTGGGTGGCCCCTGTGCTCTCTCTGAGTTCAAAGTGGCCAGAAAGCTATTGTTGCTTTCACCATACTTTGTTTTTTCTTCTTGCAATTCATAATTGCTCAATCAACAACTGCAAACTTGTATTGGGCGTTGGAGGGACAAGTTCTGCTCATTGCTTTTAGGAATTCAGAGTCAAGTAGTAGTTTGTGGTACAGCTTTTTTCCATGGGAAAGCAAAGAAGGAAATCTTCCTTTTTCAGTCCAAACTGATATTCTGCTGTTTGAGAGTTTTTTTGCTGAGATCATAACACATTTTGCTTATCAGAATTCCTTCCTGAGAAGTGAAGCTGTGGCCTGGGTATGAATATGCACTATACCACTAAAATTTTAGAAGTCTTAGATTTCCTTATGTTTTAGAATTGATGGTGTACTTTTTAAATTGGATTTTATATTGGAATTCAAAACAGTAAGCAGATGAGAATTCCTGTGGCAAAAAGTGCTGAAGGTTAAGGAATTCCCTACTCCAATTTTCTGGCAAAAATAGAAAATCACATCAAACCCCCAAATTTGATATGCATAATTTTTCCTCAAAATAATAAAGAAATTACATATTTGTTGGTAGTGGAAATAAAACGAAAATAACAGAACTCTTATGTTCCTCTGGTAAGGGATAAATTTGCAATTAAAATTCTAATTATTTTTGTCAGCTTTTCTCTCTTTTAATTTGATTACTCTGTGATGAAGAACTACAGCCAAACGGAGAGTAGGCTTGTGTAATGGGGAAATAAGATCTGATCATGCTACTCAGGAAATTCTTGAGCACTGTAGGACTCCAGTATAAACTGAGTGGGGTTTAGCAAATGGAAAGATGATTTAGTAGTAGTAATTAAAAAGTCACACAGGTAAGCAGAGTTCATGGAGTCCTGCCAGAAGTTGCTTTGGGAACACACATTTTTAAATCATTAATATAACTTGCCCATTCCAGTGTTTTCCCAAGTTCTCCAGTTCTCTAAGAAGTTGTATGTTTTTGTCTACTCAAATTTTATAGCTTTGTATTATACTTGTCATTTTACCTTCTTCCCCTTACACTTTTCTTTTCATTTCCTTTCCTCCTCTTTTAATCTACTGCAGGTGACAAATGCAAATGACAAGAAGCATAAACTGTCAACAGAGTCCTGGTATAAATGGCAGACATCATACTGACTGCAGTGGGTGTTACCTTCACTCGTGTCAGAACTAAATTTATTTTACAAGTTAAGAAACTGGGGCAGCAGGGGAAGAATTCTGGCATTACTATGATCCTCCTTGCCATGCTTTTATTTTGCTCACTTCTGCATTTCTTTCACATTACATTTCTTTTTTTTTTTTCCTGTGTGTTGTAAATCAAGAGAACTATCCCAGATCCCCTGCATTTGGAAAGTTGACCTTCTCCAGATAGGAAGCAACTTGTCTTTTTCCAAAGCCCAGTTAACAAAACTCATCTAAATCGATAAAAACCCATAAAAACCTTCGCCAAGGGTTTTCTTTCTCAATCTCAACTGGTTTGGAAAGAACTCTATCAGAATAGAAAAAAAATAGGGTAATGTTTTAGGAAGCTGAAATGGACTAAGAAACAACTCTCCTCTTTATTTGTTAATTTCCAGTGTCATAATATGCAAATGAAGCCCGCTATATCCATAAGTCTTTCCTTTATTTCCTCAAACTCTCCTTTATTCCTCTCTTGTGAAAGTTAGGGGACAGAGGAAGATATGTTATGCTGGCTGTTTAGGAGGCTGCTTCAAAACCCCAAAGCAGTCTTGTGGGGAAAAATTTTTGAAGAATGCTCCTTCCTCCACTGGAAATGGCTGTTTTTAAAAATATAAGAATCACAGAAATGCCTAAACCAAAGTTATAGTGCTATTGGGATTTGCAAATGAGGAAGCTCACAGGCGTGAGTGAGATAAGGAGGAATAACCCCTAGCAAACAAGCTGGTTCTTTTTGTCAGAGGATACTGCCTTTCCAGACAAGCTTTGTGTCTTGTTGAAAACTGAAAAGAAATGGACAAACTGATACTCCGCTGAAGACTTCTAGATGGTAAAACTACTAGTGATGTAGTGATGGGGCCAGAATGTTGCCCTAATTATAAAACAACACTGCCTTTCTCAATGAGGCATTAACTTAGACTTTGCTATTTACTCTAGTGGGAAATGATGACATTTGGGTTTTAGAAAGAGGCTTAGGAAAAGGAAGACATTTAGAAAGGGTAATGAGAGGAGCAGCTCAAGCCCAAATCTGTTTGCCAGCCCATGCCTCTGCTAGAGGGAGGGGGTGAGGGCAGAAGCCAGGAGCACAGTTTAGATCCTCCAAAGTCCTCTTTTTGCCAATCCTCTGCAGGATTTAGCCACTGCCAGTTAGGAAGGGGGAACACAGGAATACCTGTGGCCAGCTGGGGTTATCAGAGCAGCAGCAGCTCTGCAGCAGGGCAGGGGTAAAGCTGGGCCTCTGCCTGTCTGCCCACCAGCAAACAATGGCAAGCTGCAGCTGGGGTTGTCTGCAAGGGCTTTCACTCTTCCTGGGCCTGCAAACATCCCTGGGACAATTAGTACTCCAAAGAAAATTAGCATATAGGTTGATATTTGTCTTTCAATCAGCTAGGCTTTAGTGGACCCTAAAACTGGGAATTTTCTGTTCAGAAAGTGTTAGAAAAGATCTTAGTTTTTGCCCATGATTTTGTGGGGGCTGTCATTATCTATCTTTCAACACCTTTTTAACTTCTGTTACTAAACTATGATAAGCTGCACAAAGTCTGATTTACTTTATTTTCACTGCTTGAGATAGTTTGCTTTTACTTTAGTACAGACTTGGTTGACAATGACATATGCATTTCAAATTTCCACAGATATTTCCTCCTTTATCAACAAGACAGAGTTTTGCAGGAAATCACTGTTAAGTAAAAGTAGAGATACCATCCCACATACACCCACCTTATATGAGATACTCCTTTACTGTGATTTTTACTATGGAATTATCTTGCTCCTTCCATATCTCTTTTCCCTGCCTGTAATCCTGGTTACCTTAGCTTTCTCTTTAAATAGACACATAATAACAGATTTATCCTGTTGCTATTTGAATTACTGAAAAGCATGCTGTGAGCAAAAGTGGTGCTCTTTCCATACCATATAGTGATCTAACTGCCTGGGACAAGTTCCAGAGCTATACTTTTCTGTTTTGTGGGGAAAAATCTAAGTGAGGCATAAGGAAACGACTGCAGAATGTATCAGTTTGTAACAGGACTCAAGTTTGCCCATTGTGCTTAGTTTCTTGAGAGCTGACTGAAAGCAAACCTAACAACTCCCCTCCTTCCAAACTTTGGAGAACAGCACCTCAGGATACAGCTGGCGTGCTTGTGTGATGTCTCGTTCACACGGGCTGCTCTACCCTTTGTGAAATGCTCCAGCAGAAGTTTCATTGCAGATAGATATTGCTGTTGCAATGGTATGCTAATACCTGCAGCTTCTGTACTTCTCTGCCCTACACAGACATAGTACATTTCCCAAAACAAACATGTTAACTGCAGATTCACTCAAGGAAAGAAAAAAATTAATTAAGAAAGGGACCTCCTAGGCAAAATTGTTTCAGCTGGTGGTGTTGGGGATATGATATAAAAGGCTAAAATGTGTATTTTTACAATGTATGTAAGTACTTGAATTTTGTGGGGGCTTTACTTGTGGCAATACAGGTCCCTTCAATAGGAGCAGAATGTACTGGTATCGGTCAGTGAAGCTGCTTGCTTGACCTTGGGACAAAGATGCTGAAATCGAAGGCTGACTGAAAAATAGAACTGGTCACAATTTCCCATAAAATAACTGATGGTTCATATGGAAAAATCTTAATTATTTTATTTGGTATATTTTCTTCCAAACAATTTTATTCTATAGTTTTTAATTCTTGAATCTCCACAGCAGCTGGAGAACTATTTACACTGGACAGTACAACACTGTCAAGTTTGCTCAGCCAGCTCTATCAAATAACATGAAGGCACGGATGACTGTCAGTTCTTGTGGTTTCCTGCAATTCCTGTTTACAAATATTCCTTGCAAATAACAGTTTTGAAGAGAATCACTGATTGTTAATGAGGTAACGTGGGAGACCGCAGCCACCGTTGCCAGGTTATCATGGATAAGGATGTACTGTTCTTACAGCCTTTTCAGGAAGGACAATAAGACAGGATATTTCATAAAATATTTAATCGTCCCTCAGCCATACTGGTAGCCTGTTTGGCTTTTCTTTCAAAGTTCTCATTTAGCTTTTTCTATCTGGGAACATTCCTAGATGCTTATCCTGACAGAAAATGAGTAAAGGAAAAAAATTTGCTACACAGTACTTCAGAATGTGACCAGGTAAAACTAAATCTCCATTATTTCTGAAAGCTTTTATAAAACAAAAAAGAACCCAGCACTCTTTGTCTTCAGAGCCTAGACAGGGTTCCATTTGAGTACTATCCATCTATCCTCCTCACTGATTGTATCTAGTTTTATTTCTGGTAGGAACCAGAAGGCATTGAAGGAAAAGGGTCCACTCAGCTCTTGTACTGGTGTCAGTACGTCGTATGGGATGTAGAGCCGTGAGCATTTTACAAATGTGTGATTTAGATGCACCTCTAGCTGTACACCCTGAATTGCGTGACTCAGAAGACCTTTAGAGATTGGGCTTCTATAGAGCTATGAACCTAAGAAGCACCACTTCCAGGTCTTCCACTTTTGCTTTGTTGTTAACTTAGAAAGGACACAACTTATGGGTATTAGTAAACTTGTAAGTTCATTTCACTGAGCATTTTAAGGGCAAGGATTATGGAAGAGAGAATCCCCCCTTTTTAAACCTGCTGTGTAAAGTAAAACATTTATGTTCAAAGTTTAATAGAAAATTGAGTTTAGCCCATTGTCTGAGAATCTCTTAGCACTAATATAACAGATTAAAAGAAACAGAGAAATATTGCACTAGGCAGAATATCAATAAATAAGACTAGATGGAATTCATGTGGTCATTTCCATAAAAGAGAAAAAAAACCAAACCAAAAACCAAAATCAAACAAAAACCTAACTTAAGATAAGAAACTCCTTGGAACACCCCAGGCTGTCAGGTATATTCTCATGTTATAAAGCTAAAGAGGTTTTTTTGCTTTGTAAGGCTTTGATTAAATTGCAGATTTAGGATTGCCTTGTTTCACTAACTAGTCAGGAGCCACTGGAGAGCAGGAGGTTTTTGAAATCAGGAGTGAAGTTGAATCTGTCAAGAAGGAAGGAACAGGGGGAAGGTGTTTTAAGATTTAATTTTACTTTTTCTCATTATCAATCAACTCAAAGTGAAAAATTAAACTAATTGCTGAAGTTGAGTCTGTTATTCACGTGGCTGTAACCATTGAATGATCACTCCCTGTCCTTATCTTGACCCACAAGCTGTTCATTGTATTTCTCTCTTCCCTCGGCAGGTGAGGAGGGAGTGATAGAGCAGCTTTGGTGGGCACCTGGAGACCAGTGATGTTCAAACCACCTGTTTCCTCTGTTTGGGAGGAGCTCCCAATAAAAAAAGGTGTGTATTTATTAGCTTTTTCTCATTTAAATAATTTCCTTAAGTACCCCTTTTATCACAACACCTGAAAATCACTGTTCTTTGTCAGCAGATAGAGAAGTGATCACTATTGCTTTTAATTCCAACAAACATCTGAATTAACAAATGTGTTTTTCTCTTCTTTCATCGGGTTGTCTAATCAAACCCTTCATGTGGCCTATGGCTATGAGTGTTTCTGAGCTATTTCCAAAGCAGAAAAGGACAAGTATTTATGTGGGAACTATGTGATTCTGCCCAGAAAATATCATATAAATAACTTACCTATGAAGACCAGTTTATAGAACTGTCTATTCTATGTCCGATTTTGTCCCAGTTCTCCCCATGATGCTTGACCTTCTCAGTACTAAGACGAAACTGGTCTATTTAAACAAGTTAGTACCTCAGACTCTTTAGGAAAAAAAATCTGGATTTTTTTTCTATATATAATTTCTACCTAGACACATGAGATTAAATGAAATCATCACTTCAATGAAAGCATTACCACTGGGCTTTACAAGTTACCAGCCTATAAACTTCATGTTCTGTTGCAATAGAGAAATTATTTTCATAATATCGGTAAGAATAATTATTTTTCATATTAGAAACTAATACCATCTTATGCTTTTTGCATGCTAAGTGATGTATGTTCAAATGTGATGGATTTTATTCCCAGCAATGTACTTTCGAGTAATTAGTACCAAATCTTTTATGGTGGAGGGCAAATACAGTATTTCTTGACTACTCAGCAGATAGGCCATTTTTAGTGAAATGAAAACATCTTATGTAAAGCTAAAAGCATTTGCTTTATTAATTAATATGAATGCTCTTTCCTCAAACTATCAGCTGTTCTGTTTGAGAAAGTAGTCTACTAAGTCATATTGGATTACATGCTTATATCCTTTTTTAATTACATTTGGAGGAAACATGATAACAGCAAGAGGAAAAATAACATCTCTCGATTTTGTGAGTTAGTCAGTGCTTGGCTACCTCCTCTAGAATAGCTAACTTTTATTTGGTTTTGTTTGGAAAGAGTCAATGCCATGTGATATAAAAAAGAAAGAACACCATTATTCTCTTTAATCCTGCCTAAATTTGTCATGCTTGGTATTAAGGAATGCACAAATTAACGTTCAAAGAGAAAGCGCTAAATAAATGAATAAAAGAAATTTGTGAATAGCCTGTGAGGATAAAAAAAGGGACAGAGACATGAATGATGATTGATCATGTAAAATTTTTCATTCACCTTTTTAGCGACTCCAATTAGTTTCCCTGTAAATTAATAGAATTTGTTTTTTTCAGTTGTCAAACTCTTCTCCCATATGCTGAATCCTCTGCACCTTTTCAAAGTAAGTGAATCATACCAATTATATAGAGGGTGGTACAGGTAATCCTAAAGCAGAGACAGAATCAGCTGTAAAGGAAGCCTTGGACTTCAGTGAAGTTCAGGTGGGTATGTCTAAACTGGTAGATTAAGTGTGCCATACCCCATTTTGGGAGTTGTTCCTATAATCTAAGTGTAGATCCCAATTTCTCAGGACAATTATCATAGACCAAAATGTAAACCAGAGAGTGTTTGGATAACTGTGCCAAATTTATCTACTTTTACAGAGAGATTGGGAAATGAAAAATGTATTTTTTACTTTTGACTACTATAGTTTCTAATCTATATCTTAATCCATTTTTCCATGCTAGAAGTAATTAGTCAACAACTCTTCTATGAGCACATCAGGTCCAGATTCAGACAGTTTCAGATAGATCTATTTTATTTCATAGACTTTACATTTAGTGTTCCTATGAAGAAATGTTATTTTGACTGCATCATAATTTTTATAGGTTCTGTTCTACATCTTTAGATAAGGATAAATTTTCAGATGCTCTTGGAATGCCTAATTCAGCTGGAGATACAGAGGAACAGTCCCACTGGTTTGTTTCTTTTACTCCTGTTGGAGATTTCCCATTAAAGGAATGGCAGATTTCTTTCAAAGCTACAAACCCAGGAATTACACCAAAGAAATTTTTGGAGTAGTTGTAATAGAACACCTGTCACACTAGACAAACTGAAAATAGAAGAGTCTCTCAGACACTCATAATGACAAAAACCAACAATCAGATTTAATACTGGCACCTCTAGACAATGGTCTGACTGCATGCAAATGATATAATATATATATAATATATATATGCATATACAATAAAGAATGACTTCTAGTGGTGTTTGTGTTGGTTTTTTGTTGTTGTTTGTTTGTTTGTTTGAATTTTAATTTTGTTTATTGCCTGTCACAGGTCAGTCAGTTAGAAGCAGATTTCAGCCTTCTTAGGAAACAGTATCAGGAAACTTTTTATTACCCTGCTAATGCTTGTCCAAAATTTGATGGTAATGATGATGATGATGATGCTCCTAATGAGACCTAGTAGTTTGATCTACCTTGTCCAAGTGCACAGAGGAGGTATGGACGGACTATTCTAACAAAGAGAGGTAGATTTCTATTTCAGCACCCATTCAGCCTTCTGTGTGCCTCTAGGAACTATCCAAAATGACCTCAGGTAATTTTTGCTGTGGTTGTGGTTTCTCTGTTAGGGATAACTGCCCATGAGGAGCCTGCTTGAGACCACCTTTTCTTTCCTTATGGACTGCCGAAGAGTTCCTAGTCACTGATGGCCTAGGCCAGGTTTGATTGTAGAAATTAGGAACAGAAGACCTATATCCAGAATTTTGATAACCCTCCCAAATTATGATTTATCTCATTTTCATACATTCTTGTTGCAAAACCCACACATCTTAATTTTTTTATTTCTGGACAATGGCAAATTAAGTGGTAGACCCTAATTTGTTAATGACAAATCAGCTAGACTTGGACATGGAAGCAGTGAGGGTGCAAAATCTGGGTAAGATCACACAGTGGTTTTGGCTTCAACATCAAACTGTCTGACTTCACAACCTCTTTCTTTAATTAACTTGGAAAGGCAGCAGGTTTTTGGAAGCTCTGGGTAGAAGTGTGCTGAATTGCACATTTCACTCTTGAACAGAGATGCTGCAATAGAAACAGAGTGTGTTGAAGTGCCAGAGTAAGTAGTTTGAATATTGCTCTCTGTGATTTGGCCTAGAAACCTACTGGCTGTCACATTAACTGGACCTCTATCAGAATGAACATTTGTTCTCTGCCTCATATCTGGAAAGATATGTTTCCCAGAATGTCATGGTTTTCAAAGACCTCATGAGACAATTCTGTAGTAGCATTGACGTTTTCTGTGCAGGTAACTGATGGTTTCATCCATAGGGCTGTCCAGTAGTAAGGCCTTGCATAATTTCTTTGAGATTATTAAGGGATTTTGAACAAAGCCATTCTTGTTTTGCTCATGCTATCTTTCATAACTCTAGTCTTATTGAATCGTCAACATGTATTGCTGTTTTATGACCTATCTTTCTCTTTTATGCAAGCCCTGTATGCCCTTTAGTGCTGTGCTGCAACAGTGGCTGTTATTTCCCAGTTTCTGTCATTCCTATCCCATCCCCTTTCATATTCTGTACCTGATGTTCAAGTTCTTCTGTTTCATTGTCTAGGGTCATTACCCTGTTATATAAAGGTACTGTTTGTTCCTGAGAGCAGGGTTGCATTTATGTAACTTCTGCCATTTAAAAGTTAGATATCTGTGCTGAGAGGGGTCTTCTGTGTTTCCTCTGTTCAAAATTGAGAGAGATAGGCAAATCCAGAGGTGGATTTGTCCCGTCTGTTTCAGGTGCTTCATTTAAGATGAGATGAATAATCTGCTGAATGTTTTTTATCTTTCTGCTGAGACTATAAATGGAGGCAGATGATTATAGAACAGATGCACAAATGTAACATAGTTGATGTTAAGTGAGTTGAACCTGGATCCTAGACAAACCCAATTGTCCAAGTTCCCTCAATAGTACAGAAAAAATTAGCACAGCCAATTGATACTTGTTCCCCTGTATATTTGGATGGCATGAATTGCTGTTTGGAGTGCCTCTAGAAATTAGGGCAGAAGCCTAGACTTACTTAAATTCATTTCCGATAGCTAAAGCAGGAGAGATGCATGTCACTCAAACTGAGACACCATAGAAATACTACTGTCATCAGGAGTAATGTTTTCTTTCTCCTTAAAACATACACTTAAACATACTGCTACTCTTTCATCAGCTATGACAACTTTATGAATCTAATTTCCCACTGCCTATGGGCTAAAGCTAACCACAGAAATTATACAAACATATCCCTGAATCTTTCCCATGTCACTGCAAATAAATACCATTTTTCTTTATCTCTCCCATCTGGATTTAATAGAAATTGTAAATATCCAGGAAGTCACATACAAAATCACATTTCTCTTTTCACCATCCACAAAGATGATGTTAATTTTGTCTTAATTCTCTTGTTTTAAAACCTTATATTTAGTAAGTTGCAAGATATTACTAAAAAAAAAAAAAGAAGAGAGGGACAGAATGAATTAAGAAGAGAAAAGGAATGCACAATTCTCTGGGATAAAAATGAGCAACCCAAATACAATGAGTAAGTCATAAAGTGGAGTCTGGAACCTGAAAAGATCTGCTCTCAGTTAACCATGGTGAATTGGGCACTGCGAGCCACTGGGAAAAGACAAGTGTGATGATTCCCTGAAGGAAGAGCAGCAAGTCTCATTGAGACTTCAGTTTTGTGAGACAACGATCATAACCAGTTCAGCATGAAAGTTTGACCTAGTCAATAATTTAAAAAAAATTGCAAGTTGGTCACTGAGAAATTGAACAGACACCTGTTATTCTTAAAGTATGCCTTATTTAAATTCTTATTGCCAACAAGAGAGGAAGCTATATGTCACTGGATATCAAGTCAGTGTAATCTGAGAACTGTTCTGCCCTGAAAATACTGATAAAGCCAATTGGCACTGTAGAGGGTCAAAGTTTTTGAGACAAAGACACATATCATCACTTATGTTATTCAATTTAAAAAATTCATCTTCAAGTTTATAGAATTACAGGACCCCAGTAGCAGGATGTTAGTTCACTACTGGTCTTATGCTCTACATAACAGTTTTAGTCCATAAAAATATTATGGACATACCATGTGCTTTGTTGTTTAATAATCAAAGTGTATGCAGTTCCAGTTTGTATCTGGAATCCGTTATTTACTGAAATCAGCTGCAAGACGCCTATGAAACTGAATGAAAATAGTATCACAGAAACAGGTACTCTTTGTTAATGGATTATTCATGTTTCAATTAACTAAACCAATTCAGACTTTTTTTGTCAGCTGTCAAATTAATTAATGGCAACCATTTTCCTTGGGTCAAAGAGAAGGCAAATGAAAATGTTATTGCAGAAGGATAGGTAGTATCTCTTGGCATCCTGGTGCAGTATCCAAATGGTTATATGGGTCTAGAGAGGTTTTCAAACTTGTATGAAATCTTCACATACCTTAGAAGTGTACTTGCTCAGTGAGCAGCTGCAAATTTTATAGTTTTAAAATGAATATATTATTCTCTCTAGGCCATTCTTCCTATTTTATGGGTTTTTATGGGTTTTTCAAACATAAAAAAGTTCTAGTGATAAGTTCTGACCTTAAATGACTTTCTCATAAGTGAAAAAAGAGTAGTGTCTCATAGTCTTTATGGTGGAACCAAAAGGAAACGAATGAGGAGGGAGCTTTGACTTGGCAAACCATCTAAGCAAGGGCATGCCATCGATGGATGTTGCAGGAGGTTAAATAGTTAAATGTCAGAAGCTCTGTTCTTACGTATTGGTCGTTTCTGTTCTCCCCCTATTGTCTGAACTGTTTGGTATGTTCCTTGTTATTGACAGTTTTCCCCTCCCAGTTTTTGCTTGACCCTCACTCTCTCTCCTTTGTCAATGACCCCAAACCTTGCCCCCTCTTCCAGAAAGTTCCTTGTTATCAAATTACCCATTGGTTCCTGGTTATGTAATCTCTCCTCCCCTCAATCCCATTGAACCTTTAGGACGCCCATCTTCTGTAAACCCCACCTTCCTGCCCTTGTTATTGGTTCCTGTCTCATGCTCCACCCATATCCTGAAACCCTTAAAAACTCATGCTCCCCTGAGCTCAGGCTCCTTTCGTGGGTCTCCCATCAGGACTAATAAACTTGGTTTTTGCCTGATATTTTGATCCACAGAGGTCCTCCTCGCATTCTTTTATCATCCCGGACGCGTGCTGCCACCAGCCCTCAAGTGGCACACAGCTTATCTGCCACAGCCCTCGTGGGGTCTCAGGCAGGAGACTTCATCTCGGCGTGGTGCCGTGGGTAGTTGGGCTCACAGGGCATCGTGTCAGCTGGAGTTAATGGGTATTAAGAGGAGAGCATGGCTGCAGAAAGTCAGGCATTAAGTCTAAAATTGCTTTAGTAGAGACATCACCATCGTGGCAGGCAGCAAGGCTGGGTAAAGAGGGAGGGAAGGGCTTCTGTGGGACCCGAAGTAAGAAGAGGAGAAATTCAAATTAAATGCAGCAGCGAAATGGGAGTCAAAGGACCTTCATTTATTATCTATGTTCCTCTACTTAAAAATATCATTCTTTGTAGGAAAATTGGAATGCTTTGTCCCATTTGTCTGGTATGATGAACAAGGCTATGTGTCACAATGAAAGTATATGTTGTTCATTTTATTTATTAGTCTAATGAAAATGATTAAAAATGTAATTGAAATTTATATATCTATTCAATCTAGATTTCTATATTACTATTAAATCTGTTTCTATAGCTGATGTAACATTTCATTTGTTCAACTGTGGGATTAAATTCTTTTTGAAACAAAGGAACTCAGAGTTCTTTATATGGCTTGGACCTATCAGTGAGACTATGCATGGGGAAGTGATGATCACTGGAAACAGTGGCCCAGGGTGCCAAATATTGTCCTCTGGGACATTTTGCACAAGTCTATGTTCCAGATCTACCTCATTTGCCCTAATGAGCCTTGAGGTGCTCCTAAACCAGTGTCTGTGGGCTAGTGTTTCTCCCTGTGAGATGAGCCTCCTGCTGGGTCACTCTCTGAGGACACACCTGCCTGTGGGATGGATCTTAGCTGTGTGACAGGGGTGTGCTGCTGGCTGAGCATGTTGACTCCAACACCTCCCAAACAGCACTTTAAGTCCTCTTATGGGTGAAGGGGAGGATTTCTGCTTTGCTTCTCTGTTTCCTCATTAAGAGAGTGCTCTGACAACTCAGCTGTTACTATTACCTGCCTCTCACATGGACGTTGATGAGCTCCAGAGAGAGAATGAGCACCGTTGCTTCAAGAGGCTCTGCTGAGGCCTCTTGTGTGTCTGTGTAGGAGTACTAGAATTTTTCTTACTTTTTCTTTTTTTTTCAGTGATTTGAGTCTCACACAATTGTAAATAGTTCATTTTTCTTCACTTCTTCCCCTCTGCTCCCCCCAGTACTGTTGGACATGCCACCTGAAAGTCATCTGTAGAAGCTAAGGAGTGCCATTCAAAATTCCTTCTCTTTTTTTCTGTTTTGGTTTGCAGAAAAAACGGTGAACCAAAATCCTCTCTGCTAAGCCTAAGTATAACCTTTCTCCATTTTCCTGATATTACTGGAAAACTACAAAGCTGTCATACCTTTTAAATGATGCATCACAATGAAGTGCTAAACTAGAGTTGCAATTTACCCTGGCTTGTAAATTTCTGACAGATGCCAAGAAGAGGCAGGGAGCTCCATTTGACTAAACTGGAAAATATTCCACAGAAGACAAGTCTACCTCACTTTTTATTTATCGTTTCCGTAAGCTTGTCCACCTCTTCAGTCAATATCATAAATATCAAGGGCAAACAGTACATGTCTGTAGCTCGACACAGTTACACAGAAGACTGGCAGTGGATTCCCGTGCTTTTAAAGGGCTGTCCCAGTCTCATTCAGGGCTGGAGTTCACTGCAGGTGCTGGAAAAAGGAGGCTGTGCTGCAGACATAGCAGCAGGATTTCAGTCACTGGATTTCAGAGTCTGCCTCTGCACGATGGGACATCTCAGCTGACCTTATCAAACTCATAGGCAGCTGATTAATACCATCCACAATGTACATTCTAAGTACTAGATTCAAGAAATCTCTTCAGATTTTTGGTGTCACAGTAAGTTTTACCTGTAGGCAATCTTTCAATGACTTTGCAAGATATAAAGTAGCAGAATCATAGCTCTAATTCTGTGCATCCCAAAAGGCTAAAACTGGTCTTGGAACTTAAAATTCACATTTGAAAAAGTACAGCTCCTGCTAACTGTCTGAAAAAAATTTCTAGGGGAATCCCTTGGTAGGCAATAGAGCTCAGCAGGCATTTTGAGGCGGGACTTGACAGTCTGTTTCAGACATCTGCATGATGAGATTATTTGCTTCCTAGAAATATCTATTCATCCATTAGTGAAAAAAGCACGGAAAAGGATTATCTGTGTGGGTGCTGACTTTCAAAGTGGTTCTGATAATTTTGCCAATGTGACATTTACAAGGTCCTGACAAAAGCATTTGGCAGAGAAAAAAGCTTAATGGGAGTCCTTGACTGACACCTTAGAAAATGGACAATTTTCCTAGGACAATGTCCATTAATCAGTACTTTAAAAAAAAAAAAAAAATTGTAATAAATTTTAGTGGCATTGATGATTTCTACTCCAGGGTTTGCCCTGAGCTGCAAAGCAGAGGGATGCTCCAGATAAGGATCAGTGCTTTTTGGTAGAGTTTTGTGTGGGCAGGGAATGTTTAAACAGCACCTGTCCATGCTAAACCTGATTCAAAGCAATGCCACAAGAACATGATATTGTGTGATACATTACTAATGAAATGAATGATGAAAGAGATGTGTCAGTCCAGAGGAAAAAGAGAAGAACTCCTTTTTTTTTCCTTTCTATTTTTTTTTTCCTACACCTGCATGGACAATTTCACTCTGAAAGCAATAGGCAAAGTACTTCCAGAAATGAAATACTGCTGCAGATTGAGAGGGAGGTGTTCACTTATTATGGCGGGTGGCTAAGGAACACTTCATTTTTTTATCATTACTGGTGAAAAAAAAAATTGGTGAGTAAATGTTAAATTCCTTCATGTCTCTTTTAAACATTATATTTAAAATAACCTCTTAAAAAGGGGTTTAAAGTGAACATCATGGAGAGAAAACTTAGAATTTTAGGATTGTAACAATTAACACTGCCATCCTACTATCAAAATTCAGTATTTTCTACTGATTTGGTACATGATTCTTCAGCTGTGTAAGAAGTTGTTAGAATGAATTAATGGGGTTCCAGTAGTGTGATTAGGGTGCAACATAGCAAAAATGAAATTAGTCCAGAATTCCTCCCATCTCACCCTTATGTGATAAGAACAACCTGCTGGAATAAGATAAGGATGGTAATGGCTTTTAAATATGGCACATCCACTATGTTGAAGATTGGTTAAGTTGCACAAGGTGGGGCATCATGTTGCTTTCAATGATTAGCTATGGATCTGTTGTAGCTGTGAGGGCAAGTGTGTACTAATTCCTACACAGGCTGGGAAAGAAGCAGAATGAACTTTCAAATGAATAATTGGTTCCCTTTCTAAGCAAATATTTTTCTATTTTTCAGTAACTAGAGAATGCTGCTGTGCCTGTTGACTCTGCTCTCTAGTAAGAGAACAGTCTTCCTTTCCAGACCATTGGTATTTGCTTGCAGCTGAAATCTGTTTGGAGATGTTTCCTGTTCTAGAAATGCAGCCTGGGGGAGATGAGCTTACTAGCTCACCCAGAAGAAAACTGTGGTCTGACAGCTTCTCTGGGGCACAAGGACATCACTGCATTATACCAGGAATTTGTGCTGCCAGGACATGTGTACAGAGCTGAACATCATACAGCAAGCTGAGGGGGAAGCAAGACCTGTGGAAAATGTGTTGTAACATATCCTGTGATACTGAAGAAGGAAGAGAGAAAAACATAGCTGATGATCTGCTAAAGCCGTCTTTATTCACTGCGTTTCTCTGTGTTTGAATCTGGCAAAAATAAAAGTGTGTGAATGTCCCACTTGGTTTCTAGTAACTGGCTAATCCTGTGGGAAATTGTCCCTCAGTGTAGGCTAAAGGAGAAAGTCAACAAGGAACAAAGATTACCATATCCATGAAGCCTGAGGGCTGGCAAAATCATAGCAGTGATGGAGGTAGAGCTTACCTTGTCAGTCTGAGACAGAACCACATTCACTTAGACTGTCTTTCAACAGATATTTGACTTTTATTTTCTTAAAACTACACAAAAATAAGGGATTTTTAGCACCTCTGCTACCAAAACCTTGCCATGCAAACCCAGTGAAAACATAAGCATCCTTTGGAGCCATTATTTCCTGCTTTTTACACAAGCATTCAACTTTGGTCCTTATGGTTCTTCCATTCACTTTCATTGTCCACCTTGCAGAGGGCAGATTTTATCCAAAGGGTCAGGGCACTTTGCATTCCACTCTTGACAAAAATACAACAAGGGCCTTCCAAGTTGCTTTGATGTGCTGATTTTACATGTTAATTTCACAAACAGCTTCTATTTCAGCATCTAACTGAGAAGATTTCTTAGCAGTGTATTTATAGTGGACTCCTCTAGGACACTACATCTGCACAGCCAATTTCATAGCATGGTACAAACACATGTTCTTTGAGCTTGACTGAAGCTTAGTCTTGGAGTTTTCAAAGAGTTTCTAGCACATGTAGCCTTACCCAAGCTGGACTGACTGCACTTATTACCCTGCATTTGTCTTTTCCCTGTAAGAGTACATATTGTACTCATTCGCCTTCAGTCTTTGGGATGCCATTTATTCTCTATGATCAACAGTTTCAAAATTACTTCATATCGTTCTTTAAATTTTAAGTACTTCAGGGTAAATTGTATCAGGTCATGATACTAGTTTATCCAAATATTCTTTGAGGTCTCATGTCCCTATTCTTCCTGTGTTTTCCTTTCTGTACCAGGTCAGTTATCCTACACATATGGCCAGAAGTTTTTCTTTATGCGTGTTTGTAAGGAATGAATCAAACAGGATATGGAGTATTTTGATTTTATCAGTGGCACCTGACTGTTTCTTCACGTTTGTTTCAGCATCTGGTTTTTGTTTTTAAATGACCATGCAACTGTTTTGGAATGAATATTAAATGTGTCAAACAGTGGAGTACTCATGACGTGAGTTCCTGTATATGTACCTTTTGTGCACTTGGCTCATCCTCTGCCTTCAGACTACAGTGGTTTTTTTCTACTTCTCCCCAGTATAATGCACTCCTTTTTGCTCCCTGCAGTGACATCACTGTTTTTAAAGCTGAGGAAACAACTTGAGGCTAGGGAAACCGTATGAGAGCATAATAAAGACCACTGTGCTCCTTGAAGTATATACTGACTTTGTTATTGGTCCTGGTATGACAAAATCAATAATGCTAACTGTAATGTAAACCTGTGCTTTTCTTGAGAATGCTTGTAAACTTGCTGGCCTGGTTGTGTATGGTTCCTAATGTGCACAAAGGGACACTTCAGAGGCTTCCTGAGCTTGCCTTTGACATCTCCCCCTCTGAGTTTCAGGCTTCCTCCTGTGCCCCTCACTAAATATTTTATGTGTGTTTTCATGTACTGTATGCTCTGCAGAGGCCTGAGACTATGGACATGTATTTTTGTCACTAGAGTGCCCTAATGGAGTGCTCTGAGTAGTGCAGTTCATGCAAACAGATTGTGGATGCTGTTCAGGACTCCAGTTGAAGAAAGACGGAGAAAAGAGGCTTTAAGAGGCTTTTCAAGAGCTAGAATCTGTCAGAAACCTGAACTCATTCGTCGCTAAACACTATGACCTCTTCACTTAAGGGGAATTCTTGACAAAGAATGAGCTACACCTTCAGATTTTTTTTGTGTGTGTGTATGGGAGGAAAGGAATAATTTTTTTTCTGCTTTTTGTCTCAAAAAGAAACAGAAGACCTGGGCAAAAAATGATTAGAGGTTTCTGTGTTGAATGGGTAAACCAAAAAATAGTGTCTCTTCCACTGTCATAAAAAAAAATAAAATAAAAATAGTAAGATGAAAAGCTAAGAAAAAAAATGAGTGAAGCACAGTATATCAAAATCACAGAGCCAAGTGTGTTCTGTATTCAGGTTTATAACAACCATGGTATTCAGATAGCTCAATTGTGAAGCAATGGCAAGGATCAGTGTATAAAGTGTATAATTTTCCCTCGGTCTAGAGATCATTCCCCTTTCTTTGCTGGTGAGGCATCTGAGCTGTGTGCAGGTGAGAGGTGGGGAGCGTGGCAGGTACCAGCAATGGTGGGGTTCCTGGCATGGGAGGCAGTGGTGCTCATCGACTGGGTCATGGCCTGCTGTCCAGTCACTGGCTCACTTTGTTACCAGTGAAATCCTTCCTCACCTTCACTGCTGTTACTCCATTAAACATTCATGAAAAAACCCCAACTTCCTACTGACTATCCATTAGCTGTCAATGCTGATGCTAATGAGAAAACTGTGAATGCACCAAAGAGCAAATTGAAATGAGTCACAAAATACACTTAGGATGTGCTTCCTGCCAGTATTGGTGCGTCATTGGGAAAATGCTGGTTCCTTAACAACAGGCGTATAAAAAGCAGAAATACAGCTGATTGAAAAAAGGCATTATTTAAAGGAGTTCCATTAAATGGGATTAACTGATTTATGAGCAAATGAATCATATCTGCACATTAGCCCTTTATTTGTCATGCCAACTTGTTTTCTATTACGTTAAAGCAGTTTTAAATTAAAACACAGCATTAAATTAAATTAAGGCCTGCTGCAGAAAAAAAAATGTATTTCAAAACAGGCATAATTTAAGTACAGTTAACCTGTGTAAATAAGAGTAAATAATTAATTCATGACAGTAGAAAAGTGTTGTCTTACATATTTTGTTCAATTAAAGCCATATTAAGGCCTACAAGTACTGTCTTTATTCATTCCTTTCAGCTTTACACCTCTTTGAATATTTAATGTGAAACAGACTGCTCTTAAACACATATTGACATACATCACTCGGCTGGATGGGACGAAATTCTTGCTGCATTACTGAGGATAACAGCTGGTACTGATCACAATTTCAGGTGACAAGTCAATCCTCTAAAAAATGGCCTTAAAAGAGTATAACCTGTGTTCATCTCAGCTTCTCTGCTGTTGCCCAGGCAAGGGAAGGGCCATGTGCATTTGCAGTGAGGTGCTGGCCACTGCCCGTGTCAGAGCAGTGTGGCTACAGCTCTGTGCCTGGGGAAAGCACTGTCTGGCCTGTCGGAACCACACAAGGCTCCAGACAACTGCTTAGCACAGAACTTCTGTCTAGGATGGTAGTGAAGTGCCATGGCTTAAAGCAGGAACAGCTTGGAGTCATTTCAGGAGGCTGGGGTGAATTGGTGGGTAGGAGGGGAGGTATGGGAGGCCTGGAGGCTGTATGGACAGCAGGCACCTGGAGACTGCAGATGGACACCAGGGAGGTGGTGGTGCTGGAGTCCTTTCTGGGAGCCCCTTGATTTTCCGCCTCCATAAATAGGGTGAAAGGACCAACTCTGCTAGGGTGGCTACAACTGGGCAAATTTGCATTCTAATATCCGGATATGGAATTATCCAAAGCAAGGGAGAAACAGCTGCCTCAGAGGTGAGCTGCGACCCACTGGCAATTAAGGTATGTACATGATATCTGAAAAACAGAGAGATGAGGAGGTAAAGACTTAGACAAAAACCCTCAAAAAAAAAAAAANAAAAAAGCATAAAAGCATGATCTCCTGAGATTTTAGTGTTTGTTGTGACTAGTTTCATGCAATCCAGTTTAGTTCCCCCTGAAGTCCACAGAAAGACTCCAGCTGAGTGCAGAGGGGATTGAAATTTGTGTACAATAAGAACATTACTTATGGTTGGTTGAAAAACTGCTGCAGAAATCTCCACTTTGACCATTCTTTGATATAAACATCTTTGCTTTTGAAGAACTTTCATAAAAATATTTGTAACAATGTTTGTGAAGTTAAGTCTGTGAGCAAGCATTGGTTAATCTGGAAATCAAATTTACTTCATGAGAAAAATAAATTAGTTCTAGGCAGAAATGGAAGTAGTTTATTTATTAAAAGAGGGATTTTAGGCCATCTGTCAGGAAACTCAAATTAAACAATCTGCTCAATTCTCAACAGATGTAAATCTGTGAAGCTCTGTGGATTTTGAGTGACCAACAGCACAGTTCAGGTGGATGTGAAAAAATTACAGACAGTTTATTCACAACTGATAAGGTGAAATTTGATCACAGAAATATTTAAAAAAAATACACTAAACCAGTTGAGAAAATTTCAGTTAGAAAACTAGTTGAAATCTGCTACATTTTCCAACCATGTATTTAATTTATCAATATTGTATCTGTCTTGCTGCAATAACCCAGGATATTTTCCCTGGAAGACGTTTTTTTTGCTAATGCTTCTTGAAGATCTATGACACACTGCAAACTAGCCCAATTACATGTATGGTCTTGCTAAATATAAACTACTCTATTACAGGGTGGTGCTATCGAATTCGCTTAAGTGGTCATATTGGCAGAAATCATATTCTCTGCATGAAGGGTCTAGAGAAGACAGTAATGCTAGGTTTACAGAAGACTTTCTGCTTTTGATCAGTGTTTTTTGACATTCTTTATTCCTATTAAGGGGTACAGCAAAGAGGAGAAAATCAAGAGTGAAATATTTGTGTCTAGATATACTTTAGAGAGGATGTGCTTGCTGGGAGTTAAGTTGCAGATTCAGCACAGGGATGAACACAGAGAACTGACAGAATGCTGAAACTTATGAATATTGTGGAAGACAGTGAGTAAATCTCTGGCTTGAAGTTTTGCACCAGATCTTAAACAAGTCCAGTCTTAGCACCACTGTCCATTAGACACTACATCCTGGCATGTTTGAAACACAGCTCTTCATTGCAGAGCTCTAATAACATTTTGAAAAAAACAAGGTAGTTTTGTAAGCCAAAAATGGTACACAATGAATTTTCCAATGCTTTATCTGAATTATGACAGTCCTATTGGTTACCAGTAACAGTTCTGGAGTCATAACAGAATCTAAACTCAGCAAAAATACAGAGCTTTTTCTAAGATGAATCCCTGCCTGTCCGAGCCCTGAAACTAGCACAGCAAGTTTGCAATACATGGATAAAAAAACTTAAAGGGGTCACTCTCTATGAATTCTCAGCACATTTGTTGCTTTTTAAAAAATTAGTCTTATATTTCATGCCCTTTGAAATTTGTGCTTTCCAGAATCTTAAGGTTTACTTCAAAATGGACTATAAAATGACTGCAGAAAGAGGCAAACAAGAAATGGCTGGAGGTGGGAGAGAGAAAAAGGACATGAGCTAAATAATGTTTCATAATTGTCAAAGTTGGAATAAAATTTATTCCGTTATAATTTTGTCCAGCTGTCTCTTCAGCCTTTGGTCCTGTCCTTACAGTCTGTGGTGATGCTGGTGTCATAGGGAGATGGCTGACAAACTCCATCTCCAGTAATTCTCCTTCCAGCCACCATTTGTTTCTTCTGCCTGGATCCCTTGATCTGGGTCAGGTCATGTCATGGGTAGGAGGGAGAGTCTGGCTGGATGACTGAGCTGTTGATGTGCTACTGCTTTCTTTGGGCTTGAATTTGTAGCCACTCCCTCTTGAGAATTCCTCTTGAAGGCAGTGGTAGTTTCAAACTTGAGCAGCTGCAAAACCCAGCCCTAAATCAATTCTACATGTCTCCTTGTCAATATTGTGCTACTGCTTTTAACAACATTGACAGAGAGGTTTATGTATCCATGGCACTTATGTTTAGGTCATGAGAAGAAGGAAGGAAATTATCCTAGTGCACACTGAGTCGGTTCTGGGTGCAGAGGGGCAGAGGGAAGAAATTCCTGCTGAGTTTTTGGCTTCTTCAGGTTTCCAGAAACTCTCAGTACAAGATTTAATGATGACCTGGAACATATGAATCTTCACAGATGATCAACAGCTACAAGCACTTTGGAAGGGATTTCTAATTTTTCTTCCCCCATCAAGCCTTTCATGTAAAATAAAACAGTGCATCATGGAAATCAAGAACTGAATCCTTCTAGGAAGGAAGCTGAATGGACCAGAGAGAAGAATCTTGCAGAAGCCTTTGACAAGGCAGCTGGCACTAGAAACAAGGACCTCCTTGATGCAGCGGTTTTTATTGGTTAATTGTATTTTGGTTTGTTCCATGTACCCCTGTTTGGACCCTGTATGCTCTCCCTGTCAATTATCTGTCCCCTCCCCTGGTCGAGCGAGAGAATCTCTCTCTCTCCCCTGTCATTCTCCTTTCACCCCTGCCCCAAGTTCTAGAAAGGTCTCTATCATTTCGCTATGCATTGGCCTTCACAGGTGTAACCCCACTCCCCTGTTCTCCCGTTTGCTGTGTAACCTGTCCCTCACCCCTGGACCACACCCTTGGGCTTTCCCGATTGGTCATGTTTGTGCCTCCTCCCCTGGGGTCTGAGGGGTAGAAAACCCCCTGTCACCTGTATTCGGGGGGTCTCTCGGAGCAGAGCATAGGAGGTTCGATCCTTCTGTGTGAAACTCCTGGTGGCCTGACTCAGTCAGTCTCTCCCCATCAGCCAAATAAACCTGAGTTGGTATGCAGAGCTGCTGAGTCCTCCCTGCTTGGCTTCTCTGCGCAATTGCCACCTGCTCTTCACGCTGCTATCGGCTCTGCTCGCTGTGACTGCGATAGGGCTCTGGGGATCAGAGAAGGTCCCCAGAGAGATTGCCTTCGACCAGTGCAGCCTTGGCACCCCGGGCAGCAGAGCGTAGCGAAACCTACTAGCACCAGAAAAGGTGGAAAAAAGTCAGCTTGAGTCATATATATCAATTCTCAACCTGGATTTCGATTTCTGTCCTTTCAAAATGTTTCTGTCATAGCTCTGTCAGCATCAATCTTCTTTCTCCTTTTAAGAATGTTTAAGACAATGGGATGCAAGGGAAAATATTACTGAAATAATGCCTCTTTTTGCTGGCATTGCATTTATTTCATTTAACAAGCAAATAAAATGCACGTAGCTCAATCTCCTAGTAGAAGCACTAGCACAGCTCTCTGGCTACCAAGGGGCTTAATTGCAATATTAGATTACAAACATACAGGAACTCAGATCCTGCATATATTAAATTCTTCCTCTACTCCAAGGCTTAAAGATATGACTCAGAGATGTTGGTGACAGGTCTGTTCCTTTGGAATCAAGGGGCTATGCTTGTCTTCTGTGGGTAGATAATGTCATATTTCTTTCAGGAAATCCAAGCAGGTGTTGCTCTTTTGTTTTAAGTGTGGCAGGAGAGAGGAGAATGCCAAGGCCTGGGTTAGCCAGACAGCAGGATGGGGAGCAGAGGCATCAGAAACTCACGTCTCAGCTTTGCACTTGTGCTTGCCTGCACTCCTCAGGAGTGGAGGAAGCAGAGGGGCATCTCTCAAGTCTGAGGGCAACCTGGGAGGGGACAGTGGGCATACATTGAGGTACTGTGGCTTCTCAACCAACACACCTGCAAATGAAGTGGTATCTTTGGCTTCTGTTGTTTCCTTGGATCAAAGGATTCATGTCCGTGTCTCCCAGGAGAGAGATTTCTATTCTCTGAAAATGTGGATCCAAACTAGATGTAAACTCTCTGTCTGTAATTACATTTAATAGGTTTCACTGATACACACTTGTTTTCTAATGAACTTTGGTTCATCCAAGGGTGTCTTCACTGAAAGGAGATCACATTCTATCATGAGCGGGAAAGAAAAAAGGAAAAGAAAAAAAAGTCTAATGCAGTATTAATAAACCTAATATTCAGCAGCAGTTTCTGTTCCAGCAGCTTCAGCATTCAGACATTCATTTTTAATCAGCTGCTGATTCTTATTGAAAAATGTACGAATACAACTTTCAAGAGAGGATTACACAACAAGCTTCAACTCGTTTCATTAATTACCTTTTTTTTCCAAAAGAACAGCAGAAAATTGCTGGCAGGAACCTCAGTGAACCACGTCCGTGGGCCATTAAGATTGGATTAAATTTACTTTTATAACCTCATTGATTCAAGCCTTTTTATTTCTTTCTTTTCTGAGGCAAGCTCACTTGAAAATGCTATTCAGATATTGTTCTTTTCCTGCAGTGAAAGTGCTAAGAAGAAAGAACATATTATTGGATTTTATTGTTCTTTAATACTGAAAATGACAAAGGGAAACAAAACTAAGAAAAGCTAAGCCCATGTATTATATACCATCAGGCACAACACCTCTAGTTATGCTTTTGTCTGGTGAAGAATAAATTCTACTGTCACTTGCTTTGACCATTATTATGAGCATTTAATTAAGAGACGGTGGTTAAAATGAACTATGTGACCAGATTATAGTGTCCCACAGCAGGAGTTCTGCTGAGGCATTTAGAGAAGAGAAATGTTGACTCATTTCAAAAATGTGGAAAACATTTTCCACTTGCAGCATTAGTTGCATTAAGGTTTCTGCTACCCTACTCAAGGCAAAAGCACAAGCCAGTTTGTATGTCTCATTGCAGGGGTTAACAGAACAGCAGTTCCACTCACATGTTCAAGAAAGTAATGCACATCTACCACCCATCATGGTTTTTCACACTTTTCCAGTCTTTAGTTGGAATGCATGATATAATTTGGAGGCAAAATACTATGGTTCATTTTTGTCCAACAATTAATTTAATTGCTGACTTAAATCCAACCCTTACACCTAAAACCATACAAAGTTCCACTGTTATCTTGGGGATGTTCCAAGCATCGAAGCATGCAAGTGTGAATCTCGTATTACATACATGCATTGTCTTTTGTTTAAAGGGGATTATTTGCATTAATAAAACTGAGCTCATGCTTACATATTTTGCAGGATGATAGCTAATTCCAGGGACATGTCTGAGTTACTCTGTTTGTTTATGACTGTATCTGAAAACATATTCAAATGCAAACAGAGAAATTTTACAAATTTCAATTCTCTTGGTGGGATCCTGCAGCCTAGCACGAGGTGTATGGTTGCATTTACTGGAGCAACTGATTATAATGTTCTTATATATTCAAAGTTCAGGATAAAGTCTTTGGATTCTCTTGGTCACACTGATTTAGACCAAGGTTTTCAGCTGGATGCACAGTGATGTCCAAATATGTCTTTTTGGCATGTCATTGAAAAGGGTGGCTCTTAAGAGTAACTATTTTTAAGATTATGTAGTCCACCAGTGATCCTTTTTAGGGGTAGGAATAGTTTAGGTCCATGTTAGAAAAGTGTTTTCACAGAAAGCAATGTCATATAACCGCAAAATGTGACAACAATTTACAGTTTGAAGAATGCATGGCATTAACTGAACTAATAGAATTTAAGATTGCAATAGTAGTACTGTGGGAATATAAAACATAGTAAATTTGTTTTGTGGAAATGATTATGTAGTGCAATGGATATTTCATTTTTAGGACAGAAGACAAGTGACAATCCAATTGTAGTTTTCCATTTTGGTATTTTAATAATCTTGACACAATTTTTAGGACAGATGATAAAATATTATTAATCAAATACACAGCAATATTCATTAGAAAAATTACATTATAAATGCACTGAGGGTGAAAATTAAATTCACACGTACAATATAGGAAAAAGGCAATGTAACAAACTGTACTGTTGAATAAATAATTCTGTGACGGGAAAGGGTTTTGTTTAAAAATGAAAGCTGCAACAGAATTTAACCTGTTTGTTTCCAGTCTTTTCTAAAAGCAGATTTACATATTCTTCTTTGTTGCCATATCCAGCTATTTTCTGGAATTGCTGAGGCACATGGAGCATAGGGCCATAAGGATGGTCTGCTTAGGTCACACCAAAGATCAGTCTAGCCTGAAACACTAGCTCCATAAGAGAAGGAGAATAAAGTCTGGGACAAGTCTAAGTAAAGCTACCTCAGAATTCTTTCTATTTCTTTTGTTCCCCTTTTCTCTTACTACACAACATTTTCAGTTTGCAATCAGTGGGCCAGATGTGACCACGAAAAATAATGAATCATGAGTCCCCAGCCGCCTGTCTTTGTGACTGTATATAGCATTGTATTCCTTCTGTGCCCCAAACTGTTGCTTTTCCAGTCTGACTACTAATCTGGGTTTTACCTCTTTGTACAGAAGTTGCTTTATTCCTCAGGTCATTTTTTCACCATTTTTTATATCTTTCTTTTGAAACTGGACCATTATAACTGCATGCATTGCTCAGAGGTTTGCCAGACATGGATATGTAGAGTGAAATACTGGCATCCTCTGCTTTATTCTTCATTCCTCCCCAGTAATCCCACTTTTCTTTATACCTTTCTGATCACTGCTGAGCCAGGATGTTCAGAGAGCTGTTGATGGTGTCTCAAAGATACCTTTGCTGACTAGATCTGTTAAATAAGAGTCCATCCATATGTATGTAGTCTGAGGCAACTTTTCTCCCTTATCCATGACTCCATGTACACCAGCAGTGAATTTCATCTGCCATCTATCATTCAGATCTGCAATATTGTACATTTTTCAGTGCTTTGCAAAATGCTTCAGGTTTAACTCCCCCAACTAACTGTGACTCAGCAGCAGTATTTACACCTCACTACACCCACAAGTAGTATCATCAGAGATACCTCTGGAGATCTACCTGCACTATGAAATTACTTGTTCTCAATCTATTTTTTTTTTTTTTTGGACCCACCTTAGTTCTTATCCAATGGCATCTGCATATTTTTGATAGTTTAATGGAGGTCCTTACAGATAATTTTATGTTATCCAAGGTATTTTACCAACAGAACTTTTATCTTGGCTCCTTCAAAGACGCCTTATTAGGTATTATTTTCTTCTAGAGGTTAAAGACTGAATAGATCATATTTATCTACTACTGCTATTATTTATTGGTTTGTAATTTTTTTTTTTACCAGTTTACCTAACTTATCTTTCAGGCTGGCTCGTATTTCCAGGATTATACCTTAAGTATTTTTAAAGAATTGTTGTCACTGTTGCTGTTTTGATCCTTCTAGTGATTTAAGCTATAGGTTACACACTGTGATTACTAGTTTACCAGTTCCACATATGAGGTCTTTTCCTGACTTCTTGGATAAATGCCATCTGGTATCTCAGTTTGATACCATTCACTTTATTACTCTGCTCTGAAGTTTCTTTTATTAGATCACTGGCTCTTTTCCTTTATCTCTCAAAGTGCTACCTGCAGAGCCTTGGCCTAATAAAATTTCTTGCTTTATATAGTGTGCCCTATTCCATTTAGCCTTCAGAAATTTGGACTCTCACAATATGAAATTATTCCTTATTTGCGGTGTGAGCTTTTAATACAGGCTCAGTATGAGAGATAAAAGTTACCCCAGGCTAATTAAATATTTTATGGAATATCTACAGGTTTCTTCTGTGAACCAGGAAGATTTTAGCTGAACAACATTTTTGAACAGCTTATGACTACATTTTTGGGTCAAACACATTACAAAGCAACAAGCAGACAATATAGCTTAAGGAAAATTGACAACTTTTGCTTTCCATTTAGTAAATAATTTCCCTACTATTATTCAGTCATATTCTCCTAGACTGATCCATATTTTGGTGCGCAATTTCACATGTGCATTTTAACCAGCTTTCTCAGTGAAACTTATATTTTTCAACACAATGTTTCTTTAACTTGAATATCAAGAAGGTTGGAACTCAGGAACGAGAATATATTAAACCCAAATGGACTAATTTTACACAGCTGTAGGTATTTCAAAGCATTAAAAGTTTTTATAGTTTTGGATTTTTATTGACAGAAAGAGACATAAGGCGAAAAAATTCAGAAGTCTTAGCTCTACTTCCCTCGGATTAAATTTTGCAGCCGGGGTTTTTGTATCAAAATGTCTAGTGTTCCAGCCTGGGCTATGTGGGAAGGCCTGTGTTCTCTGCATGCCTCATTCTCTGAGAGATTCTTATTGTCATATCATTGCAAAGTTTTAAAAGAAACAGGAAAAAGAGCAAACTTAATAAATGTAATGCCAACTGCAATAATGAAGTGTTACTTTTGGCTAGTGTACTTATGTGGTTACACATATTTCAGTTTGATTCATTGTATAGCCTTGCCTTCTTTTTCTTTTAGGAATATGTAACAGACCATGGTCCATTTTAAATCATAGTTATATGGTCTGAAATACCACTGGATTAGAAAATAAGCTTGTGTGAATGAATAGAGCTTCATCGTCTTTCTCTGATTTATGCAGTTTGGGGATCTGACTCAGTGCGTTGAATACGGTGATGAGTTAGGGTAAGCAGAAGTAATACTGTGATTTTCCTCTATGAGACTTAATGTCACAGGACCTATGCTGGTATTTTCTTGCAGAATGTATATTTTTGAAGGAAAAAACTTTGTTTCCTTACTTACATCTGCATGCAGCAAGGTGGCCCATAATGGGGGAAGACTTTTCAGGAATCTTTCCCCTTCCTAACACTACAATATGTGATGTAATATAATACAATTTTCTGTCAATTCTCCATGCAGACCAGATACTTAGATCTGTTCCTTCCTTTTTCAGTGATTGAAATGATTGGTTTGTTTTCATTGTAGAAATGTTCTTTTGGCTTTGACCTAGATGCCAGTTCATATAATGCGTTGCCTTTTCAGAGATGCGGACTTGAAAGTATTTTAGTGTAGCCCTTATAGTTAGGCTCCTCAAGAGAGGATAATCATGGGTATAATTTTGATCGATTTCCATAAATGAATGTTTCAATACTTATAAAACACTTAGTAATTAATTGTTTGTGTAGGAGTATCAAAGATCATGAAGCGTAAGAAACTGAGATACTTAACTAATAGATTATATGCTCCTTAGAAGGTATATCATCCTAAATACATTTGACTTTTTTTTACAGCTGGCTCTGAAGGCTCTGGTCTAAGCTATCTCCCAATTAGTCTTCCTTAAAAAAATTGAGGAAATATCATTAATGAGACAGCAAACACCATATGTGACATTCAGCTCAAAGATAGGTTCTGGTCCTTCTTTTTTAATTTTCACATGTCATTTCTAATTTTATCAAGGTAATTCCTTTAGTAAGTTTTACTGGTGAAGATCAGGAGTGGAATGTGGACATTGAATTTTATATCTCTTCATAATTCTTTGAAAGCATCCTGCAGTAGTTTCTGCTAGACTCTGCTGTCATTAATAAGAAGCTGTGCGCAAATGAACAATTACGCTTTGTCACTTCAGCTTGACAGTGGAGATCAGCTGACCATCAGATGATATTGCCAAAGGAAAGATGAATTTCGGCCTTTGGGCTGTATTTAAGAGACTGCACCTTTCTGAATGCTATTTCTTTGTGAAATAATGTATTTACAACTATGTATTACAGTACAATCAGCTTAAACTGGATGATCTGTTGCTGTGATAGAATTTATCCCTGACCCTAATGGAATAAAGTCATGGTTGCAGAGATGGTATATCTTGCCTTGTGTTTTTACTACGGTGCTAATCACAGCTAAATTCTTGCAATGTAAGTTAAAGCCAGCTTGCACCTGCTCATAATGTGTCATGTAAATAAACTGTTCATCAGTCACAATGCAACAGGAAAGGCCATGTGTGCACAATAGGGATTATGACTGTAGCCAGTACCTCAGATGAGACTTTTTTGATGGTTCTGGTTACATGCTTGTGGTTTCTGTCATCTGAGTTCTTACTGAGTTGGGATAAGACAGACTAAAACGCGTCTTCAGTCTTAGTATCAGACTTGAAGTTTTTTCTGGCTCTCTTTCTTTAGTCAATGAGGTAAACCGCTCATGGTTAAAAGTGTGCTTCAAGCCTCTTAGGAGTAGAAACAAAATATGATATAGATCTAAAAATCTGTCCCATAAAGTTAGCACTATTTTGGTTCTGTGTACAACTCCAGTGAACATACAACAAAAGTTTAAAAGCAAAATAATGCTCACTTGGAAAGATGCAGCTGCAGACAGAGTGCTGGAGACATTTAAGGAATCATTACCTGGAGCAGGGAGCTTTCTGAAATCATCCAATGGGTAACCCAGGTACTGGTGATGTGGTCAAATATGGATCAAGTATCTCACTGAGGGCTGTGGGTAGGTGCTGGCACCTCGTGGGGACACAGGGCTGTAGGCTGCAGGAATGGACAGCCACCACCTGCCAGACTCAAAAGAGCAGGGATCCTTTCTCCATTTACGAACTTGATTCCTGAAGTAAGAGTGGGTGAAAACAGAAATACGAGACGTGGGGAAAGCTTTGGGAGATTCTTAAAGAAGAGTGACACTGACCTTTTTCAGATCTGTGCATCTGTGACATTCTCCCACAGCCACTTTGAACTTAGCACCCTTGGGAAACAGATTTCAGACACCTCAAACATTAGACAACAACATCACTGCTAACAGGATGTAGAAGAATTCACGCCTTTTATCTCCAGAAATCATACCTTTTCCTCAAGCTGAATTATTAAGAAAGTAGTTCAAGACTGATTGGGCTAAAAAGACACAACGCAGCATGGGGCATCAAGGCTGGAAAGGTAAGTTAGATCCTGGTTTTAGAATTTAAGGCTTTTAATGTATTTTATATTAGGTAGTTTTGAAATATAGGGCTAAAAGAGCAATGGGAACAAAGATCAGAAATGCACATAGCTTCTCAAAAGAAATGGCTGAAACCACTGATTTAAACAGTTCTTCTCTCTATTCATCAGACATCTGGTCTTCAGAGTGCACCAGCTTTTACAGGAACAATCCTGAGAGTGCTCTGCCTACAAAATTATGACTTAAGACATAGGCATCTTAATCCCAGCAGCCAAAGAAAGGGTTTTTCCTGTATGGGTACTGTAATTGCTAAGCTAAAATATGAAGTTGTTTCACATCCACCAATCTCCTCCTCCAGAAGTCCTATTGCAAAACAAAGAAAAGTTCCTCATGAAATTTTAGGGTCTGCCCCTATCAGACGAAGCCCCACTCATGAAAAAGGAAGCCTTGTCTTTGAATAGTGACTGGCTAAGGAGCTAAGTTCTAGGCTGCTCATACTTAGGCAGACCAGAGCATGGATATGAGATAAGAACTCACTGTCAAAGGGAAGGAGAGCTATCAAGTGTATGCATCTAAAGGGCTGGCATAGTAAGTAGAATCACTGCCTGAGCAGAAGTTTTTATGACAGTGGTTTGAGATTCAGATCACTAAATACTGCCCAAGTCCTGCTTTTGGGCATTTCTTTTATAATCTAACACTTTGTGGTAATTGTCAAATCCAATAACTTGCAAATATATATATCAAGAAAGGCATATAGCTGGTGGATAGTACACAGGAGACATGAGAGGTCTGCAGTAATGATACAAGATCAGGGACTATAGCACAGTTTCTAATACATGTAGAAACAATCACTTATATCTATATCTAGATCTGTTAATAAGCACAACATTTATAATTGGAAAGGTGGGATCATTATTGTATAAAGTGGAGTCATTATTGCATTAATTCGAAGGTATGAACACCTGAAAAACAGAGAAATGTCTGCTCTTTCCAAGAGTCTATGTTACCCAGTCTAGGTGACAGAAACTCTAAGATAAATCTGGGTTGTAAGGCACAAATGTGGATTGGATTGTGACAGATGTATATGTACGAGCAATCCATGCATTTGAAAAGCAAAAAAAAGGAGGGTATGATTTGATAAGAAGGAATCTGACCACTTGACAAATTTAGCTCTGATTTACCCAGGGGAAATTTGCTTTTTTTGCGATGGATCTAAATATCGTTTAGTGTTTACATCATTGGTCTAAGGCTATTTATAATCATGTTAGCTTGACATTCCTTGATGGGTTAATCAGGTCTATAGTCTTAGTGAGACTTTAGTAGTCAGAAAACAAAACAAAGCAACTTTATTTTAATGTGCTTTAGCAGCAGCAATGCAAACACCAGGCAGAGAGATGTCAGTAGCTTTTAAAGTTAATGAGTCAGTGTGAACAGCAGCAGCTTGAGAGAGGTTGAAAAGACCATTCCTCATTTGGACACCTGACAGGTCTTCATATATGATCAAGCCATGTGATCCAACAGAAGGTTGATGAAGAGTTAGATACAGCTATTTGGGCATGACCTCTCTCATATTTGACCTTTAGAAACTCAAAAGTATTGTTTTTATCCATCTGTATTTGTTGATATCCATTGATGGTAATAATTCAAATGTTGTGAATTTTGAGGATTATTTGGAGGTCAGTTTTTTGGTTTCAAATACCACACAATTTATTTATGATTTTCACTAAATGATATGCATTAAAACTTCCATAGGATTTCTTGTTTCTAGGGATCAATGGAAATTGATCCTGGTTACTGGGGAAGGGGTGGATTTTTTAGTGCTGTGTGGGTGTGACCAAGTGGTTTATTCCATACTATTCACATCCTCGCTGGGGATGTGGATTCATCAGGAGAAAAAGGAGTGTCAGAACTGGAAGATCTCCATTTTCTGAATACCATGTGGTGTGGGTACAAGAATGGCCACTGTGTTGCCTTTGTCTGGAGACCACGTGGGTGTGACTGTTGGAAAGTGTTTGTTTTTGTTCCCAGTGGTGAATAGCCCTTTGTTGGTAAAACGCCTTCTCTTTTGTAAACTTTTACTGTTAATATTCCTATTGTTATTGTGTTTGTTTCATTCCATTTCTCTGTGTTTATAGGAAATTGTTATTTCAACTCATAATCTCTGTTATTGTCCCTCCCTTACTGGAGGGGACAAGGGAAGGGGAGTGCCTTGTTGGAGTTTCATTTCCCTGGTCTGAAAACCAGCATAGTCCCTTAAGAATCTGACTTCAGAATCTGTTTAAAGCACAGGGCTATTCTGCTTAACCTTGTAAAATTTACTTTGTGCAATGGTTAGATTTAAAGAAGTAGTTAAAGTAAACTAATTTATTCATTCATGCATTCATAGATTCATTTAAGAAAAATACAAATCTTACATTTCTAGACCCTAGTTCTGCAGATCATGACATGTTTTAAATATAATTTCACATCCAAATGAATAACTTGAAATCTAGATTTTTTAAAATTCTGCAAAAAATAAGTTTAAAAAATGTTGTGGAGAAAAATAAATAGAGCCCCTCATTATTAATAAACATACCATTACTCACAGAGAAAATAAGTGGGCTCATACTGAGTCAATAACTGTACAGGTAGCCTAGTACATATCTCCAGCAGTAGACTCCAGCTGTGCAAGTGGAGGGTAAAGAAAAGTGCTGAATAATTCTCTTCTAAGCTTCAGTTATTTTTGGTTCTGTGAATTTCTTGAGCTATATGTGGTTTTTGGGGCTTCAGTGACCATCAGTGAATGTCTTTTCCATCTGTTCCTTCAGACTGTCCTTAGCTGTCCATAAACTTTGCACCCACAGCATCCTTTGGCAAAGAGTTCTTATAGCCAGGTGTCTGGTGTCAGACATTTTTTTTCCCCTTGAATCTCACTTTTTCTTTTCTTTCATATCCTGTATATTTTTTTCTATTGCAAAACAGAAGGAATAGTCAAGGCGTATCCACGCTGCTTATGTCATCGTAATTTTGGAGACTTCTATTCCCCACCTCCCCAGCTCTCTCTTTCTCTCTTTTCCAGACTAAATCCAGTTTACTCAGTCAGTCATTCTCCTAGAAGGTATTTTATTCGTTTAGCAGAACTGAAAGCTATAATGACCATAATTAGTTGCATAAAGAGTGCTAACACATTTTGGATTAAGAACAGTGATTGGAATATGGGAAGATAATTCAGTGAAAAATAGTTTAGGAGACAATGACAAGCGTGTCCCTGTTAGCTACATTTTCAACTCCAATTGTCTCAGAATTTGTCTCTGACACTGGTTTAATGAGGGAATCTTACCATCTTTGAAAGAGTAATTTTTTCATCTTGAAAAAAGAGAAGAGGGATGCTGCTTTAGTTGGCTTTTTTATCAACAGTTCTGATATAGTTAAAATATGTTGAGTATTTAGGACAATGCTATATCTAAGCAGTAAAAACATATATTTCATTCTTTTTTCTTTCAAATACTGTAACCATTGAACAGTGAAAATGAGGATAACAGAAATAAAAATAATATTCTTTCTGTGACTAAAGATGGAAGAATATTATACTCTTTTTGTTGTTTCTCCAATTTTTTCCTAGGAGAGATCCAGTTGCCTGTGGTTTTGTCTGTGATTTCAAAAATAGTAGAAACAAGAGCTGGTCTGATGCCGAATAAAAATGACTATGGCACTGAACTAACATTTGGATTTGCAGAAATCCCCTGCCTAAGTCTGAGATGTCAGTCCATATTTAGGGTCTTGTCTTATTGAAAATAAACTATTTTAAACAAGAGTTTATATCAAGCTTCTATTTCAGTTAAATGCAAGAGGGATTCCTTCTAGCTGACATTTAACTCAATGTTTCTACATATTTATATTGCATGGAGAAGTATAGCTGGATTTTGACCATATTCCATTCTCAGAAGAAGCAAATAAATAATTTTTAGGATTAACTGTTTCGAAAGAATCTAGCTTTGATTTATGTGAACAGATTCAATTTTTCTCTAAATTATCTGTAATTCAGGTCTATTCTATAATGATACCTGCTATGTTACTCTACTGATGGACCATAACTTTACAAACTGAAATAATGCTGCTTAGGTTACATGGCAGTGTTGATAAGACATAAGGTATTTGATTACATAAACATGCATAGACTTCCAGTCTCAATGCCTTCTAACCTTACATTTAAATTTGGGTTTTGAAATTACTTTGAAATCACTTTGAAATCCATTTTCCATGAACATGAAATGCAATCACTTGCATATTGTCAAAAATAAATCCAAAAGGAACATGAACACAACTAAAGCTAAATTAAATTGTTCTTAAAAATGGCAGTAGAAAATCTCAGGTATTATTTTCCCAGCTTTTAGTTAAAGACATTAAGGGATTTCATGTAAATATTATTGGAAGGTGATATCCTCTCTTTTTGCAATGTAGACACACTGCTCATTGTGTCCTAATCCAGCTGCTGAGGTGTTCAGTATTTCGGTGGCAATTTCTTTATGGGAAAATGCATATATTTCACTTTTATATCCCTAAAGATTACCAATAGCTCAAAATTATGTTGCATGTAGAACAGTGCTACGTTTTCATTAAAAAATCTTATTTGTACATTGCTCACTTTATACAGAAGTGAGCAAAACTTGATTCATGCTTCTAATGACTTGTGAAATTTTTATCATCTGACAAGACTGACTTTTTATACTTACTGACACATTGTTTTGAAGGTAAAGTTCACACAGGAGCAGTCCTTCTCCCCCAACATCTTTTCCCTCTAAATTATAATTTCACCTTTTCATTCTCAGCTAAGCGTGTTTCTTCTAACTTCATCTGTGAAAAGCACAAACAGCCCTCACTTTGTGGTGAGTCCTTGGGTGATTGAGAGAGTGCTTCCTGGCACCCTCCTGTTTTCTGACTCGGGGCTGGAGACCACAGCCCAGTTTTGGAAAGATATCTTTCCTCTGTTGTGTTCTTGAATGGAGACTAGTCTATTTTATTCTTTTGCACTGTTTCATTCACTCAGGAACCTATAATATTCCAAATCTTAGGTTTAGCAGAGGCCATGCACTGGAACCAGTGATGTGGAAGAAGTGAGAGTCATATATTTCAAAATATAGGCAGACCTGGCTGCTAGAGATGGTGAGGGGCCAGAGACAACTGTGAGGAGACAGGGATTGCAATTCATTTGGGAAAGAGTAAAGGCATAGAAAGAAACCCTGCTTGAAAACTGGAAATGAATATGCTTTCTGTGTCCAGGAGGAGGTCTGTCTCTCAGGCTTCCTTGGCCTGGCGTTACATGCAGGATCTGCAGTTGCACTAAAACCTCTGTGGCTCCAAAGCCTTTTTTGGGCAGGAGGGAATGACAGTGACAGTGAAGGTTGTGCAGAAACAGAGTCATGGAGAAGGGACACCGTGGTCCATGCAGTAAGTATGCACCCCCCAGGTGCAGCCATGGCAAACCCAACCGCCTTGTTGTCTAGGTGTGTCCAGAGGATGCCATGTATTCTGTTTGGGGCAAGTCCTGTGACTCTAGGTTGCTGTCCCTTTACCTAAGGAAAGAAATAATTTGCTGATCTGGGGCAACTGAATAACGCAGTTTGGGAATGCATGTAATTACACCTTGGGTGCTTAATTTAGGGGAGAAGCCCAGTCTGAGAGCCAGTAAATCCATCTTTTCCCTTAGCAGTTTGAATGACTTTATTATGGGTCCCACTTAAAACCCGTGGTGAACTGTACATCTGCTCTTCTCTGATGAAAGCTGTTCATTCCCTGAATCTCCAATAGAGCCAGCTTCCTAAATACTTTACATAAATTGTATTGACTGTTTCATAACACCGGGGTTCTAGGATTTGCCCATGCTAATGAGTATTTCTTAGTTTCATATTGCTTCTCTTGTACCATGATTTATTCAAAGGGTCCCTAATAAATACAGCAGAAAGCTGTCAAACAATGTCACAGGACATGACATGACAACATATGCCATGCCATAACTCCCAGAATGTGAGCAGCTTGACTTAGAAGGCATGTGCATCTGTTAACTTTTAGAGAGGAGGACATTTAGAGAGGCCCTTGAGAGATTAAAAAATGTAAATATCATTCAAAATTGCAAACAGAAAAATAACAGAACAGGTTCTTACAATGAGCATGATAATTTGCTTCTCTCAATAGTTAAAGATTTGATTTTTTTCTGGAATGGTGTTCACCAGACTTTCTAAAGAAGCTGCTGAAAATGTCCTTTGGAAAAGTTTCACAGTGTGCTCACTGTTGAATGGTGTAATATTTCAAACCACACAAACTCAAGAAAAGTGTAGAGAATGAAAAAATCCCACCAGCTTCTATTCAATTTGGGATTTGTTTGGCGAAATATCCACATAATTCCTTCTCAAATGGAAGATTCAGCTCAGGTTAAGACACCAAAGCACTGTTGTTTTCAACTAGAGTAGCTAAGCTTCCACAGAAGTCAATAACCCTGTTGTATCTGTGGGCTCTCAAGAGACTTGCAGCTGACCAGCTGCCTGAGGCAGTAATTCAGGTACCTCAGCTCTCGCATCTAGTGCTGTTTTAGGTGTCTGATGGTATTTAAGGCATCTGCAAGAAGCTCAGAAATGTGACTGAAAGGAACTCCTTTTTCTGCAGCAGCATCTGGAAGTTCAGTGGGATTTCTTATGATATTATTTTCATAAAGCAGTCAAATCATCTATGCAACAGAGCTGACAAACACAGCAAGGAGTTTTTTTCCCCATTGTATTTACAAAACATATCCAATTAATTTGTTCCATTAAGAACAAAAGAGCTGAGAATCTGGTTGCTGATTTTTTTTGTTGAGTATAATTTGTTATATTAAGGTCTGGAGAGATGCTGCATAGAGGTACTAAAAAACATTCTTATATTGATGACAAGCTTAGGATGCTTCTTTACGTTTTCCAAAATAATGAATTTGGATCATCATGGGTTTTTTGGGTGTTTTTAAGCTCTTGTGGTGGGAATACACTCCATGTCTTCCATATATAGATTTAGAAATGATGTATTGAAAAACCGATTTACAATCATTATGGCCACTATTACATTTAATAGTAATGCAAAGAGAATTAGCCTTCACACATCTCAATGTGGCATTGGGGTAACATAAATGTCCAAACATATTCAGTGACAACAAAGTCAAGTGTGAAAATAAAACAATACTATTCAATGCAGGTTCCAGTAAGGTTTTTAGTTTTTTGTGTGTCGACAATGTTTCCACAAAAATAATTTTTAAAGTCTTCAAGCATTTTTTAATGTATTAGAAATCATAGAAACTCTGTGCAGTATGCATTGATATTTCATATCCACAAGTTTCCACAGTTAATTACCATACTTTTAATTTTATCAATAAGTGAAATGTCCTCTTTCCAAGATTTAAAAACCTGAAATGAGGATGAACAATGTGATGGAGACTTGAAAGCAAGGGGATCAGTCCAAAAGAAGATTAGTCAGCTATTTACAAAAGCTCATTTCTGCCCTTCTCTGTTGCAGCAAGTACATCTTCAGCCTTTTCCAAGCTCTCCCACTTCCCAAACAGATGTTTTGTTAGCAGCCCTGGAAGGTCCCCAAATTCCTGCTATTTTGGAATGACAGAAGGAGTAAGCTCTAAGTCTTGGAGGGCTCACAGAGAAGGCTCTGCCAGACACAACCTCCTTTGTGCAGAAGAGAATCGATCTCCAGCACCCTGCTGACCACTTGCTGGGAAATCTGACACGGGAAGAGGATTCCCCCCTGGAGAAAGCCAACACTGGAAATTTAAGGCTATGTGTGTTTTAATCAACTTATTTAAACAAACCGTTCTAAGCAAAACTGTATTTCTGAGTACCCATGTGGGGTCATTAATAGTAGATTTATTCACAATATAGTATTTCACTGACAAATCTATGCTTGACACAAGCCTAAAATGTGTTGTATACACTTACGGGCCAAATAATTTCCCAATTCCTCATTTGTTGTGGAAGAGTTCGGTTAAATACATTCCACATTTGTCTTTCTTTCTTTCTTTTTTTTTTTTTTTTTTTTTTTTTTAACAGTATAAAGAAAAATTTCCTTTGAGGAAGATGATTGCACAAACCCCCCCTCTCTCATTTTTTATTATTTCTTGGAAAAGGTTGAGCATATTTTTTGTCTCTTTGATTTTATGAGATGGACATAGCAGAGAATGGCCTCAGTGAACACAGGTTTTGCTTATGAGCCCTGGCCCTGAATTATCCTGTCATGGTTACAAATATCTTTACAAAAAATAGTTTTTCTTTGCTGCATTGCAGAGAATAGATAAAAGCTTGGTTAAGTTTATGCATGCTCAAGTAAATTGTTATATTTCCTAACTTGCAAAACAAAAGCATAAGACAAAGGTGGCCTGAAACACTCTGAAGTGTTGCCAACTTTCTTTCCCTTTTATAGATCACCAAGTATTTGCAAAGAGTTTAAGGAAGGAGAATAAATAATAATTTCTATATAGCTCTAGGTCACTTATTCTGTTTTACAACAGACTTAGGGGAATTCTTTTGATTGAATGCCATTAAGGTAATTCGGGCAGGAAACTATAGTCTCTGCCAGTGAAACAAATAAGGTATTTTATTAGAAAAACTGAGATCTGGTTGGTGTATTTCTAATTGATATTTCCAGGTCTTTCCATATACACTCTGTCTATTTTGTTAGAGTTTGCCTGTGGAAAAGAATACTTCACATCCAGAAAGGCTAATGCACTGGGCCATTTCAGGATACCTTATAATCTTTTTTGTCAAACTTTCTTGGCAATATCACTGGAGCATTAAAAATCTGCTAATGCAAAAGGGAAAAGTTGATGTTTGGGGTAAAAGCCTTCCAATCCAAACAAAATTAATTAAAAACATGCAAGATAGTCAAGATCTAGATAGTAAACACTTGGCTTCAGAAGGTAGAAATAATCAATTTGGTTTTTAATTACCAGTGATACACAGAAAGCAATTATGACACAACTTTTATTATTCGTCTTTTTCTTCTTCCCTCCCTCCCTCTCTCCCCACTATTCACAATTTATGATATATTTTCAGGACATCTGGACCATGAGCGCTCCTGACTGGAAACCCTAAAAGGAGTTTAAATGTAAAGAATATTTTTTGTTTCTTTAGACTTGTTTCTGTTGCAAGGCTCTAAACCCTGCAAAAATACTCTACCACTGTAAAAATTGGCCAGAATAGATACTTTCTATATGAAAATCCATTAGGATTTTGAATTAACACAGTGTGCATTGTGGCACAGAACTGCCATGTTCCTGAATGCCTATAGCCTACGTTAATTTCTGTCTGAATGTAGTTTTGGGTATTTTTGGGAAAGGTTGGTGCTCAGTATTTTAAGGCAACCATTATATCAGTGATTTCATACAGAAATGCTGGTCTGGAGATCATAGCCACTTAAAACAGGTCTCCACAGCTCACACTGTGAAATTGCCTGGAAAGTACTTTCCTGTAATTTATATTAAAATCATATCCAATCGAAACAGAAATGAAGCACAAACACTTGTGTTGGTTTAATTAGCTTTTAGCGTGCTTTAAAGTAAACCTGAAATTACATCAGAGTAAGGTAAACATTTTTCTTTTATCATCCTGATAAAATCATGCCATGGTATTTGTCACCTGAATAAATCCATAAAGCACCTTCTTGTAAAGCCAGAGGGCTCTCTGCTGTGGTATAGTAAATAATATTCTAAAAATCAAAATCGGCTGAGATGAAGGTTGCTGTGTCCTGTTCATACAAGCCTGGCTTCTTTTTTTTTTTTCAAACAGGATTAGATTTTGGCTATTCCTCATAACATACGTTTAAAGTTCTGTAAGCCAACAGGAGTAAAAATCAAAATAAGGCAAATCCAGGTCTTTCAGTAGCTGTACTTCTTGAACCTCAGCCTGAAACATCCCTCATTTATACAAGATTCAGTCAATTTGTATGCAGGAAATTTTATACTCTTATGAGAAGTGTGGGAGGAAGTAGAAACTGCTAAAAACTGCTTTGAGTGCACTTGAAAAAAACAGACATTGTTGATGGATGATTTACTGAGGCAAATAAAAATACTACTTTGTAAGGGATCCCAGGATGCAAGATAAACTATCACAGCAAAGAGGGCCCAGCTCTTTTCAAAACTGCAGGCTGGATGCTAATTCTGGCAGTCACTCGCTGGTCCTGTGAGAGTGAGTCATGCATCGCCTGCAGATACAGCGGTAGCACGTGGGGCTGAGAGCCCCTCGGCCCCCGCTGCGGGTCCCTGCACTTCGTGCACCCCAAGAACAAGGCAGGACCCCACCTTTCCTCATTTCTCTTTAAAAGGTGCATTCCCTTGCTTCTCAATGCCGCTAGAACCAGCTTAGTAATGAATAGAAGTTGTGCAAATTGAGGAGAATAGGCATTTCTGTATAAAGAAAGTAGCATAAATATTTTAGACAGGAATCACACACCCACTTAAATCTAGTGAATAAAGTTACACTATGTACTGTAGAATCATGCTTTAAAGTTATGACTCACTACGGGATAGTAGCAGATGTTCATGAAGCATAGCACAAAAAAAATTAGGAAAAAATGTCCCCATACACTCCTAGTTTTCTCCCCACATCATTACAGAGATGCAAGAGACTTCTCTCTCTAACATTTTGAGTGAGTCAGTCCATACAATATGAATAAGTGCAGAAAAATACAAGTATTTAATGAGAATCAAGTATGCAGGCAGTCACTAGTTTAAAGAATTTCTCCTGGGAATCAAAGATTTATACTTTAGATAAATTACTCCATCCAATGCTGGGACAGATACAATTGTTACAATTTTCTGGACATATGAAAAAGCATATAGAAATACATGATGATGCACCATGTTCTTGACTGTAAACACAGCATTAGTAAGATGCTGCTAGACTCATCCTGATAACCAGAGTTGTTGAAGGACGTGGGGTAGATCAGAGTTTGGGAAAAGGCTACAAAGTAATAAAGAATCTGTGAGAAAAACCCTTCTGTTGTGAAGCTCAAGTGGTTTAAAGTGGTTCTTTTTGATTTAATCAAAAAGAATATTGAAAGGCAAAGCAGTCACCATACCTAATCACTGACAGGTAGAAAACAAACCTTACATCTGTTCAGTCTAGTTTGCAAAGGCTTCCAAGATCTTGTGGCTGAAAGCTGACCTTTGTCCAGTTTACATTAAGAATTTCCTGGAAATTCATAAGGGTAGGAAAACCTAAAAACAACTTCCAGGGGTGACGGTGGAAGGACATTTTTTGGAATGTTTAAAACTAAATTTGATCTCTGTAAATACTGGATTAATAGACTGTATTAAATAGTATCTGAATGTTAGTATCTGAATAACTTTGGTGGGTTTTGTGGTTTTGTTTTGTTTTTTGAGAGACAACCTGTAGCCATTTTCCTTCCTTTTCTTAGGCTCAGCCTCACTCACCATTCCTGATTCCTATAATTCCTCCTCCCTCAGTGGTGCAGAGGGTTGGGGAATAAGATTTGTTGTCAGTCCATAACAGCTGCTCCTTGCTCCACATCCTTTTCCCTTGCTCGAGGGTGGGGCTCTCACAGGTTGACCATTCCTACCAGAAAACCTGTCGCTGTGTGGGCTCCTCCCCACAGGCCACAGTTCCCACCAGGAGCCCGATCCTGAGGTGGGTCTCCACAGGCTGCAACTTCCTTCAAGTGTGCAACCACCTGCTCCTGCATGGCATCTGCCATGGGTTGCTCTTTGGATATCTGGTCCACTGTGGACTTTCATGGGCTTCAGGGGAACAATCTGCATCACTGTGGTCTTCTCTATCCGGGGGTTGCTGCAGCCTTCTTGGTCAGAGAGAGATGAGAGGGTCCTCGCTTGTTGTAAAAGGCATTTATTGCAGAAAGCAGTCAGTCTCACAGGAGTGAGAAATAACAGTCCATGCCATTTGCTAAGATCTCAGTGTCCCAAGCAAAGGCAGAAGCAGCACGGGTAGTAATCTAAGCATTTTCCGTAAGCAGCATTCTAACAGCAGTTCCCATACAAATACAATGCATTATATTTTCTAATTGTCCAATCAGCTACAGACACAGTTCTATAGTGATACTTTTGCACCTATCCTAGCTTAAAGCAAATGTGCGCATTTCTTACATAAAACTTACACATACAGTTTATCGTGTTCTATCTTTCTATCTAACAGCACTGTGCTATGTTTATATTTTGTCTAAAGGGTGGTTATTGTTATGGAGAGCTATGCCACTGAACTTTAAACTGGATGAAAAGGCACTTTGCTACTGACTAATACAGCTATTATATGTTTAAGGCATTTTAAAGCATTTTCTACTTGCATAAAACTTTAAGGCTACATCTTTGTCTCATATTGGCGTGGCTTTATCTCAGTTTCTCCGAAGGCTTTAAATCAATCCTTGCATTCCTCTCTGTCTCTGAGCCTGTGTGCAGGGGATACAGAGGAATTTCCATCCCATCGCTGACACTTCTTCAAGGGCTGGAGAGCCACGGTGGTCCAGCACCTGGAACACTCCCTCTCTCTCCTTTTCCATTGACCTTGCTGTCTTCAGGGCTGTTTCTCTCACATCTCTCCTCACCCTTCTCTACCAAGCACTATTTTGCCCTTTTCTAAGTACACTTTCCCCAGGTCACCACCATTGGGGTTGCTGGGCACAGCTGTTTCCTGTGGTGGATCTGCTGGACCTGACTGGAACAGGCTGTGCTGAGCATGGAGCGGACACAGCCTCTCCTGGATCACTGAACTCAACACAAGGATAACTGCAGTGCAATCACTTGTGACGCAGAGGAGGTCACGGTAGGTCTTTTATTGTTTCTTCTGGTGTTAAATGCCATAAAAAAGTATTTTGAAATGGTTTCATGGTCAACAGGGCACAAGTGCTGAAAGAATGGGATTGGGTAGCAAGAAGTTTTCACACCACATTACTAAAAATATGTGACAACATGTAATCAATTTTATACAAGCTAGTGAGAAACGGCAGCTAGATGCCTACTTTATTTGCTACCAGTTTATGTTGCATTCAAAATGGGGCCTTGGAGACAAAAGGCTCTTTTTCATATTGCCAATATGTGAGATCAGGCTGCTAAGGGTGAAGTCATATCGTAGTGGCTCAGGTGTGGAAATTTGATAGCACTATTACTTTCAAGTCACCTGCAACATGCTGGTCCTGCTCCACAGTGCAGTGCCCTTCCACCTCCACAACCGACACATAATCCAGTGTGCATTCAATTATAGATGAATTTTTATATCCAATAAATAAAGCTGTTTTCATTATATAATATATCACTGTAACTCACAAAGGAATCTCCCCAAACCCTCTAAAAAGTCACTTATCTTCCTAAACAAATCCAAAGTAAAAAACATTGAGAATGTCTTCAAACTACAGCAAACCAAAATAGAGGAATACTTTGAAAAAAATCTGTGACAATACAAATGTGTATGTATGTATGTCAAAGCCTTCCCTAAAATAAATAGAACAATACAGATTTATGGCTGCAGATAAGATCATTCTTAAACTTTAAGTCACTAGCCAAATAATTTTCTTGAGCTGAAACTGTCCTCAACCTGTGCATGTTTGAGATCATTATGTGTAACTCAAGGGGGCACATGTGCTCCCTAAGGCAGTGAGGAAGTGTGTTGAAATCCAACTTAAAACAGGCACACACCTCCAAAAAGCCACAGCTTTTACTGTCCCAAGAACTCCAACTTACTGTCCAGGAGAACAAACCTTTGAGGTTTCAAAGAATGAAATGCATAATGAGTTTGTAGAAGTCATGGTTAAATATTGGGCTGGAGGTCAAAAGTATATAAAATAAGTGCAACAAAACCAAAAAAAAGTTGACAAAATATTGGTGATTGACTCTGTTGTGGTTTGAAAAGTAATTTTTTACCTGTAAGGAACTTGACTGCTTCCTTCAGGCCTGAAAGAACCAATTAGCTGGCTAGTTCTAAGATGGACACTCTGTTTAGCCCCTTAAGAAGCTTAGTACGCCTCTGTGATTCACATTTAAGAAAGGAGAAGCCTGGGAAACTCTGTCTTGTTTCCAGTTCCTGAACAGGTAACAGGGGGCCTGCGTGGCCTGGCAGAGCCAGCCTGGGCCGGGCCAGGGCTGGGCCATCTCGGTTGGGCCTTGCTGGCTCCACGGGGCCGGGCC
>WEKY01042960.1:3533-50094 GCA_013390045.1 Picathartes gymnocephalus
AAACTGAATTATGTAGGTCTTATGAAGTGAGTGCAGTAGGCCACAGCAAACCATCCTATGATGAAGAGCTGTTTTGCAGAATTTCAACAGGTGCATAAAGTTGATTTTCCTGCTTTTTATTTCTATTTTTCAGCTCCTTACTTGAATCATTCTGAATTAATCTTCATATTACACATACCTTTCTTCTCAATTTGGAACAAGGCTTTGGTATAAATGAATAGTTCAGGAATCCTTTTTCGGAAGATATTTGTAATTGTTATTACATAACTATTTTCATAATAAGAAACATTTGATATGTTTCACATTTGTATATAACTCTCCTGATAAACAAGTCTATAATTTCAGAGCTGGAAAAGAGCTGATGATAATTCCAGAGCTGAAAAACACCTGCTGTTATTTTCTTTAATATGTACCATAAAAATCGTAAAAATCTTGCCAAAAAGTATTCCAAGGTCACTCGCCTTTATCAGTTTCAAATGACTACATAATTCAGTTTAGCAAATTTGTTGCTTTTCTAGGCATCACATCTGAGTTCCTTTGCCAACTCAGCTCTGATAAACATCGTTAACCCATTTTTCTGTCCTTCACCCTTACTTGATTTGACTGACCTTGTTTTAGCTGAGGAAGAAGATGACAATGCAGAGAGAAGCTTTTAGAGTAGGCAAGCTAAAATTTATATGAATTCACATGAAGTGTTCTGTTTCTATAGATAAAGCAGGAGAGATCCTTCTAACAATAGGCTTCATTGAAAAAGCCAGATGTCAAAAGTCCAATATCTCCTCTGACTGGTGATCCTAACCATCCTGTTCATTCCCCCACAGTTTTAAACCATAAAAATTATACTTGTATATTTAGATTGGGTGTATCTCAACAAAAAATCCCACTTCATCTGCCATCTTCCTTGATCTTCATTATATGCATCATTCTTACAGGAAAGAATGCTTTCCTGCTGTCACATTTGTTATGAATGTGATGAATAGCTGAGTATGGCTGTACTAAAAATTACTCTGTTGTCATATATTGAAAGAGTTAAAGAAACTATATTGCCCAATAGGTCATTGAGGACATAAAAAAATACTTTTTAAAATTTTGTATCTCTCTATATGCATTTTGTACCCTTCTAGTTGCATTTTGTACTGTGATACTTTTATAGATAAATAAATGAATGCTCCAGTCTTCATAAAGTGTCCAGTCAAGTTTTATTCATCTGCTTTCCACTGCAACAGTCTAGTGGTTGCCCATTCATTTTCATTTCTGGTGGTGCTGTGACACCAGGATGACTAAGGATTTGCTTTTCCTTTAGCTACCTTTCAGTATGTATAAATGTACTTAGAGACAGATTAAAATCCTCTGCACAGAAGGAATTTTTTTCTGTATAGAAATAATAATAAAGAACACTGGTATAAAATGAATACTAAATGCATGTTAGATGATTATTGATTGAATTTTGTATGAGAAATGCATCAAGTGCTAAGAAATCAAACCAAACACACTGATCACCTAAAACACTTTTTCTGTGGAAATCTGAAAAAATACTGTAGAACATTTGCTTTTTAATATACCTTCAATGAAAATTTTCTATCAGCCAGTCTTTGCCATAAACCTACATAGGTAAATTACTGGCTAGTATTTTAAACTGATCAAAAGGAAATTATCTTCACTCTGGTAGTAGATTATTTGGCCATCTCCCCTATATTTTGATTTTTAAGCAGATAATAGGTGTCAATAAACTACAAAAAGAAAAAAAAAAAAAAAGGCAGAAAGGAGGACAAAAAAACCCTCTGGAGTTTATATCTTTGTATTTCCATTATCCCATTCCAAAGCAATTTCCCACAGCATATACTAGCCACATCGTACAGTCAAGTACACCTAAATATTTCTTTTACCAGAATCTTCTGCAAACTGTTGTGGATCTTACAGTACTTAAAACTGATTACACCAGACAGGAATAAAAGTGTCCAGGGTGCAAAATTTGGGTTGATGACCTAATTAGGAAGCCTCAGAGATGACTTCTTGTTTCTATCTGTGGCAATTTTTTTGTGTTAGAAAAAAAACAAAACACAAGAGACAGGTTATTTAGAAGTAAATTAGCTCAGTACAAACTATATTCCAGCAATCTGCTTCTTGGCTTTCTTAAAAAGTCTTATATGCCTAGGAGTCACTAAGGTCTACAAAATATCAGTGTAAGTCAGTCTTCTTTTAAAAGGATTCTTCATATACCAAATTGTTAAAACACCTACATTTTGGTCCATAGAGACATTGTGTGTTGACTGAAAATGAATACAAAATGACCTAGCAACACCAATGTTAAATGCAGTTATATAAAAAGATCCCTTGCATCCTCAATTATTTGGTTCATATCTTATTGTTATTTTGTTTTCCCTTGACAGGCAAGGAAAACTACAGGCTGCAAAAGAAACAAATACAAGCTGAAAAACACTCATCAAAGAAAAGTTTGACAAATGTTAGTTTTTCATTAATTTGAGAAACATTTATGAGGCATGCAGATTGGCTGTTAGCATACTTAGAATTCATAAGTATGTTCTGAATGTTCTGAATATGTTGTACAGAGATGACAGATTGCTTACATTGGCTGTGCAGTTCAAGTGATCTTATGCTGCTTCTGTTCTTTTACTGCCTGACAAATTTATTAGGAAGAGAATAGTGAGTGAAAAAATAGGTAATAATACACTAATTAAATATATGGCTCCAAAAAAATTTTAGTCAAAGTATAATGAACAATACTCAATTAGCTACCCAGTATTCACAGGAAAAATATCTAGTGTGTTGAATTAAAAAAAAAAAAAATCAAACAGTGTCCTCTCAGCACCTTGTCATTCAAGCACAGCCTACGACCCAGCAAAATGCAGATTGTAAGGTCCTATACATAAAACCTAGATGTGTATTTGCATTATGAGTGCAATTGCATGTATCCTAACCTATTTTTGCATTAACCATGCTAGGTTCTTGAATGTTTTGGTTCTTCAGAGCGGCACACTTTGGAGAAATATTTTTCTCAAGATCATTCTGTATTGTATAAAACAAATTGGAGCAAACATAAATTAGCTTGGAGGAGGTTTTTCTCAGAATTGAATAAAAAGACTGCACAGAGAGAGAGTAACAGCATTTCTGGAATAAAATAGGTGTTCAGGCACTTCAGTACTAGTCATGCTATTTATCTTCAATTCTCTTCTGCAGCATTCAGCAATGGCTGAATATAAAGGCTAACATGAACCTTGAAAAGCTGATAGTGCTGCAAACGAATTAAAAAATCTCTCAAAAGGAAGAATAATAGAAGCAAGTCACACACATAAGTTTTCGCAGTTAAGAGAGATATGGAAAGTACAAAATATCAAAGGTTCTGCCCAAGAGAGTGATTTAATCATTGTCAGTCTAACCAAGTATCTACATTGCCAACTGGCATAAGTACAAGGAAATACTATCTGTGTGGCAATTTTATTTTTCTTTGTTTCTTCTATTCTGGAAACACCTGCTGTGCTGTTTGAATTTTATACATCTGAATGACAGTTAAAAATAGGCATAGACACATTGGGATTTTGTCCTTAAACTTTCTGTAGGGAAGACAAGGTTATGTGCATATCAGATACTGTACCAATTTCCTGATTGGCAAACATGCTGCTGCAGCTTAATTTGCACACAAACATACAGAATGAAACCATTTTCCTTGAAAAATTCTTTTGGCAAGACAGATATACTGAATATCTTGTAGGAAAATTTAGGACTCAATGAAAAGCTTGAGGCTACATGAGCATTGCATTACATTTATCAGCTATGTACCTCGAAGTTTCTTCCACAGAATTGTCTACCTCTTTGCATTAAGGATCAATTTTTATTAGAATATTTTGCCACCTACTTGTAGCAATCACTGCTCTTTCATGTCTAGATATAAATATTATAAATGCAAAACACAGCCTTTGATGTTATCATAATTCTTATTCTGTCTGCTCCAAGAAAGAGGGCAGGCTTCCTGCACTTCTCTTCCAGTTCCAGAGGTCACTGTTTCTACAGCCACCACTTTCCTCACTCCCTTATTGCTCTGTTCCTGGAGGAAACTGGTGAACTTCTATTCTGCTGACTGAGACTCTACTATTTACTCTATTTCAGCAAACTGGGCTTAAGACACAAACAAAAGAAGACTGATTAAATGGGAGCCACTAGAGTCCCTTTCTGTCTCTTGCTCTGTGACCACATGTTGTCCTTGTGTTGTTACCAACATTTGTGTGATATCATTTTCCTTTATCTTTACATTCTGTCAAACTAAACTAATTCAGAATAAGTGCAGACTAAAGCCAGTGGTGACACCAGGGTGAAGAGAACTGCATGGTAGGATCCAGAGGAGGGGCACAAGCAAGCTTGCTTTAGGATGACTCAGACTGCCATGGCTGAACACTGACACAGCAGATTTTGACTGATATGAATCACAAGAAAAGCTCCTTCAGCAGATCTGTAGTGATCACCTGGGTTGGGAGTAACAAACTGCTGAAGAAGCTGCAGCCTGGAAGGGACAGCCATCTATTGAGACAAAAAACAGCAGTAAGAGTTAAGCTGTTTTAGAAGACCACATCTGTTGACAGACTTAGGCTTCAGTATTTATTACCCAGCTCATTTTCTCATTCTTTTCTTCTCTGCTTTAAATGAAATATGCCAAAACTTCTGATATGCTGTAGTCCATAGAACAAGTTGGAAGTTCTGTCATTTTCTAAATCATCATGAATGCCACAAACTTTTATTGATCAGTGTATACTCTGAATTTGATTAAGTCAGACAGAATGTATGGTTTGGTAACTAGGATACACCCAGAGAACCAGAAGTGTGAAGTTCACTCTGCGTCTCTAGAGTGCAGTCCTTATGTGACTGTGCAATACATCATAAAACTCTAAAATATAAGGCCTCTGCAGAAAATTCTCTTTCAGATAAAAAAATCTTTTCTTTTGTTACATTTTACATTGTATCTTTAGGGCCAAGTGTGTTTTTTTCTTCTAAACCAATAGACTTGATAAGGGTTGGGAATATGTTCACAGATGTCACAAACATAACATGGAGAACTGATGACAAAGGCAGTTGTATGTGAAACAGAAAGTAGAATTGATGCTCTTGAAATGAGAAAATCCATCCAACCCTAATCTCTGCCAACAGTTACATAGATATTTTTTGGCAGACCTACCTCTGAAAGCTTTTTTTTTTTAATATTTATTTTTTTAAAAAGCCCAAAGAAACCCACCCCAAAAAACCCTTGCAATTCTGCTTTACAACCACTCTAGCTAGTTGTATCTGTTACCTAAGATTCCCATTATCAATAATCTGATAGTAAGGATGTGTCTTGAATATCAGGAACTATTGTGAAGAGCAGTAAAAAGTCTTGAACTTTCTCAAGAAGGCAGTGGTCAGATTAGTATGAAGCTTCAGTTTGTTTACAATGGAGTTTATCACTTGTATAAGCAGATGCTCCTGTGCTAACTCCCACTCAGCAAGCAGCATTTTGTGCCTGCATCTAAGGTAATAAATGCTCCATTTGAAGAGGATTATCTGCTCCTTCCCCTCTTCTTCTTTGCCTGAACAAAGCGGGAGGTGGAGAGAAGGAGGGGGAGATAATCCGTTTAGCATGCAATGCTTCACACCTGCCAGGTAAGTAATAAATGCTGCGTTCCAGGGGGATTAGCACAGTAGTTCTTCTTTGGACTGAAATAAAATATTTTCAGACACTGGACTGAGCCCTTGGGATTAAAGTCCAGATAGGCTTCTGTTATTGAATTATTTCTTATATATCTGCCACATCTGTATGTTTTCTGAGTAAGACAATACAAAGGTAGAATGGAAATAACAAAAGCTGAGCTTCTGGGGGATATTTTGTGTATGTGATGTGAGAAAAACTAAATATGTTGATAGGAACCAATAATAATGAAATAACATTTTATTATTTAAAGCTATAAATACCACAAGAGGAAAGGAAGAGACAAAGGAATCTTCATGAAACTTGCATGCCATACAATCAACGGGCCCTGAACTCAAGATATCTTGAAAAATGTTCATGCTGGACATTGCGATAGTAGCCTCACATTACAGCTCGGCAACTCATAACATTCTCTGTCTGCAACTTACTCATATGGTTATGTTTGCTTTTTTTCTGATGTTTCCATTGTATTTTACTCCATAGACTATCATATTATTTATATTTTACATAGTATAAAAGCAGATATATACATTTTGATAAGATATTTAGTCATATAACAGATTTAGTTGAAGTTGTCACTGCTCTACTTACAGAGGAGTTGGACTGGATGACTCTTAAAAGGACTCTTCCAAATCAAACTATTTATACTGGGCCTAATCTGAACAAAAGTGGGGTAGAAGAGATCATGAAAGTTCCAAACAATGGGAGGAACATGGTCTTTTATGCTCTATCTTCTTTTCAGATTTTCTGTTGCCTTGTTTCACATAACTTGAAGGTGGTGTTAGATTATGTTACTTGTGTCTTTCTCCGTATCTGTTAGTGCTACTTAAACACAGACATCAGATAGAGGACAAGCAGGAAACCACAGGGTATCTCAAGTGACAGCAGATGCCCGAGTTTATCTATATGAATCTCACTCTACACCAGTTATATGTAATAGGTTTCAGATTGAATATCTAGTTTAGCTCTGTCTTCTAATATGGGGAAATAAATAAGAAATCCCTTCTCCTCAAGACATCTAAGATATCACAGCCAAAACAGTAATCTATTGATTTTCTTCTACCCATGGTGAATAGAGTTTCTCCTTCCTTATTCAGAGGTGTAGTGGGGAAGACCATACTCTCCTCAGGCATGGTGGCAGTCTCTGATATGGGACAGCTGAGAGATTCCCCTCACTGGTGAGGTCTCAGGTAGCCTTTTTATGATCTACTTCAGCACAAATCTATCTCAGAAGGACATAAATCTGAAGTAACTAGGTTTTACTCTTAGAACTGTAGAATCTTAGAATGATGTGGGGTTCGACCACCTGCAACGAGCAGAGATCTCTTTAATTGCACCAGGTTGCTCAAAGCCCTATTCAATATGACCTTGAATGTTTCCAAGGATGGACCACCTGCAACCTCTTTTGGAAACTTCTGCTGGTGTTTCATCACACTCATTTTAAAAAAAAATTAGCTTAAAACTCGTACCTCTTTGTCTCATCACAACAGTTCCTACTAAAACTCTATCCCCATCTTTCTTATAAGCCCTCTTTAAGTACTGTAATCCTGCAACAAGATCTCCCTCGATACTTCATGCTAGGTCTCTCAGAATAGCCCAACTCTCTCAACAGACACTCTTTGGAGATAGCCAAATAGTTGTTTCTGTCCAGACATGATAAAATGTCATGACTAATTAAGCATAAATTGAGTTTATTATTACTGATGGATGATAGAATAAAAGTTCAGTCAAGGTATCATATAAAGAACTGGAAGCCATTTTGCAATCCAATTCCTCCAAGTCAAAAGGTCTGACAGAAATTCATCATAAATACAACGCTCAACTAACTGATTCTTTATAAAATGAATCTGTATATTTCCCAGTGGCAAAATCAACAGACTCACATACTTAGAAATACAAGAGCATATGGGTAGAATTTAGAATGTAGTAAGTGCCTAGTGCACATGCCACTGTTGCAGACAGTTATGAATGCTAATTAAAAAACCACAACAATACCAAAATAAACACCTCACCCTTCCAAAAAACCAGTGATGGAGTAAAATACATTTTAATATCTAGATGATAAAATTAATATGAAGAAATTGCAAAGAGAAACAAATTTGGCATAATAATTGCTTTCATTTGTTTGCAGAACTTTTAACTAGTTCATTAGTGCCTCTCAGGTTGTTGTCATATATTTATTTCTCCTATTTTTCTGAAAGATTCTATGATAAAACTCCCCTATGACTAAAAGACACAAGTCTCAAAGCTTTGATAATTTTCTGCCTGCGATATTATGCTAAAATATTTTACATTTTGCCACCTTTCTCAAAAAAAGTTATCTATTTTGATGAACTAGAATAACACAGAAATAAGAGGGAAAAAATTTAAATACTTAGAACGGGACATACATGCTCACATTTATACATGAATACATTCATACATACAAATACACATAAACACACTTGCTTTACACACTTTAGTCACTTGCTAATTTTCCTGGCAGTGTTTACCATGAATTTGTCCAATCTAGGTTTAAACAAATTAAGTAAAGTGTCTCCAGCTTTTTACCCAGGGAGTCAATAGTCCATATAAGTGAAAATTTTCAAAAACCTTAGCTTTAGATTAGTAATTCCATATATAGGAAGGGCATTGTATTTGAAAATGCTACCCTTATTGTATATTTGTGAAGTAGTTGCTATTGCATAGGGCATTTACAGAGACAAATTATTATCTTTTATGGTAGAAGGTGGTGAAGATTTCTGCTGTTCATATCAAATATTTCTGGGCATGTTTATTGAGTGATCTCCTGCCCCAGGGTGAAGCTTGGCTTATTTGTTGAATGAGAGCTTGCAAAGTTTGCTTGCAAAAAGAACAATGAAACAAATCCTTAAAAGGCCACTTACAACTAATTTTGTCCCATAAATTTCTAGTTTTATCCTCACCACCATCAGAAACACATCTTTTCACAAGATTATCTTCTTTTTCTCTTTATTTAACTAAAGTTTAAAGTGACACAATGTTAAATTATCTCTTTGCATCTTCTTCACATGTTGTTAATTCTCCGTGAGGAAAAAAAAAATAAAAAAAAAAACTAAGAGAAATTTGTTATGTATTGTTTCATGGCAAAGTTGATTTTATTACTCTTATGTATTAACTTCAATTAATATAATGCTCCTGTGTAGAGAAATATTGGGCCACACACAAAGAGGACCTGATCTTCCAAACTAGTAGTACAGCATAACCCGCAACATAACTAAGAGTATTTTCTGCAAAAACCATTGTTGTCTCAAAGCATTTTTGGACTGAGTTTAAGGTCTGAACATAAGATGGATAAAAATACTTGAATGGAATTTAACCCATTTTTTGAGGCTGTTAATACAGACCAGAGAAATTCAGACACAGCTAGGAAAAATACACTGGTACTTGGAATATAATATCTGTGGGGAGGAGGAGGAGGAGGAAAGCTGCCAAGGAAAGAATACTTACCTAAAAGAGGAGAATATATTGCATTAACAAGGAGCAAGGTGTTGAGGTGGGATGAGAAGCAAGGCAAGGCAGGGCTGCTGGAAGTGGTGCGGTGGGGAGAGGTGTAGGCACAGTAGGAATGCTGGCTGGAACCTGGTGGACAGGAGAGAAATGTAGCACTGATCTCGAGAGTATGGCAATGTAGGTGAATGTGGCAAGTAAATAACTAGGCCAAACAGAACACCTAGTGGAAATAAAAGGTAAGTGATATGTTTTGGAAGGCCATCAGCAAAGAGCATAAATGATCAGGGATGGGAATGGAAGGTGGTAAACTATTAGAAGGGCAGTAAGTGAGAAGGGATAAAAACAGTATGCTTTGGTGCCAGTGTTCAGTATTTGCTTGTGTTCGATCTTTATCTTTTACCCAACAAAAAGATTTTTTTGCCCTTCACACTCAAAAAGCAATTTTGTCCCAGGCTCTTCTACCTCTTGGACATCTTGAAGAAGAGAGTGAGCCTCAGAGACAGAAGTCCTATGATTTTATGTGACTAGGAAAGGCAATTTATCTGGTCTACTATACTAGAAAATTAGAGCTAGCACCATTTAAATATGTGTGATCTGTATAAGAACTATTTTCTACTTTATTTTCTAGTGAGCATGTCCTTGTCATTAAATACTTGCTGTTAAATACTGATATAAATATGCAGCACTGCTTCTTGGAATATTTATGTGATGACACAAAACCATTGTAATCATGCTCTTCACCTCCTCAAATAATTTACTATGTTAGCAGGAGAGGATGGCACTTAAAGGAACATTAAAACAGAAAAAAAAATCTAAATTTCCACTTCACAAGTAAGGCAAAATAATAATTCAAAGCATAAAATTTGAAATAGACATTAAAACATTAAAGGCAAAGAGAATCTAATAAACTCCTAGATTGGTTGTGTTTACATTAAAATTCAAATTACTTTCTCTGGTTCTTGAAATACAGTAACATTAAAAACAAGTTTAGACTGAATGGAAACAATCTATGTCAACATTTGAATATTTCTTATATTGTAGCAATGTTTTCAAGTACGTTCATTTTTATGACAGTGAATACAGAGGAAATGAATGTTAGGCCAAAGCTCCATCTTTCTGAACACTTCCAATGTCTTTGATGGATTTAAGGATATTTACTAGTTGCAAAGTTCTCAAGACACAAGCATTAAAATCTAATTGTTTTGCAAATTCATGAAAAACTAAGTTGTTTGTCATTTTTTAAATAAAATCAAGGATTTTGAAAATAATTCAAGATTAGTTTCATCCATTTTATATTATGGATTTTTTTTTTCAAATTTTGGCAAGTACAAAAATCATAGTTTTATATTCTGTATGTAGACAATGGAATCTTGCTGTTATACAATTAATCCTCATTTTCTTGTTTCATTGTTGATGAAATTAAACACTGTAACTAAAAGTAGCAGCTTTTGTGGTGCAAAATAAATTTATTAAATTATATTTTGCCTTACTCAATGTACATCTATATTATTCGGGATATTTTGTAGGGGTAAATAATTTTGTTATATGTCAGTGCACTAAATGTCATTTTTGTTGACCCTGTGCAATTCCAATTGTGTGAAATAACAGTCCTGACTACCATGTTACTGCATGCAAAATACTTGGACTCTTTTTCAGCTCAGTACAGGATTGCCAATATCATCCTTGCAGTTCAACTAGATACAGTATTCCTCCATATAATCAAGGGCTGTATGAAATTGTGTCACAAGATGTCAGACCAAAAGAAGCAGAATTCTTCAGTTAATTACAAATATTTCGTTCCTTTTCTATTCAACTGGAATGAAATGAATGAATGCATAAATAAATAAATAACTTCCAAGCATCATTCATCTTTTTCTCTACATAGCCAAAATCAGCACCTTGCTGACTAGAATAGCTGGAAGCCCTAAGCTAATAAATACAAAAAACGAAGCAGCAGCTTAAATACTTTCTCTGTAACATGACCTTCAGTGAACATCACTCACTATCAAGTTAAGTGAACTTCATTGTGGAATCCCATGGACTTCTATAGTGTTTTGGAGTACAAAAAAAAAATGACAAAAAAATATTTCCCTCCAACTGAAAATGACCAGACGACTGCAGCTGAAGTTCTCACTATGGCAAAATAACATTTTATGGATCTTATTTTGATAGCTACAAATTATTTCATTCTGCATTAATCTCTTTCTTAATGTGATTAATTTAACTCAGAAGATGTCAGTGAAAACCTTCTATCCCTATGCTTCAGACAGATGTGTTAGGTATTTCGCCACCTTTAAGTATCACCAGAGGTGGTTATGCTTCCCTTGAACTGACCCCTACTTACCTGCATTTTTTGGTCTTGATATTCTAAGTCCATTATGGGACTAGCCCCCCTACCAGATCAGTCACTCTCACATTATTTCATGTCGTTGGAACAATGAAATTGTCACTAATTAGAAGGCTTATCACAGACAGAATTTAAATTAACTGGGCTTGAACTACTGGCTTTGCTTTTAGTAAGAGATAACCACAGGCTTCAGTGTCTAGGAAAAAAAAAGGTCAGAACTCATCTTCACAGTTATTTTCCATTCTGAGTAATGTTTTATGAAGCAATCAAATATCTCCCTATGTTTAAAGTACAAATAATGATTTAAAAGCCTCTATTACTGTTGTACAGAATCTCCCTTTGAGTGCCACACACTCCTTGCGGTGGAATGATAAGAGCTTCATCACTGACAGCCCACATTAGTGCTCTGATTAAAAGTCTCTCTTTTGTCTCCATTTTCAGGGCCTTTTCTTTACAATAAACTGCTATTCTAAGAAATATCCCTTTGCTAAAATTCCCTTTAGAATTGTAAGAGCTATATTATGCCATCCATCTGCCAATTGTCGGAATAAAGTAAAATTCACAGTAGTCATTAGTAGTTGACGTAGAGTCTCAATGCTCTTTTGAAACTTGAATTCCTTTGAAAGCCACTGTTTACTGCGCTGTATGTCAGGTCTAGGGGAATGTGTTTAGATGGATTACTGCAAATCACTCTTTTCAGTGGAATGTGAAAACAATGCACACTCCTCTGATAATACACAGTGTTGGTGGCTACTCTGCCTTCTTTTCATTCAGCTTCACAGCATTCACCCTGTCTCAACTGCAGGTGCAGTAAGTTCAGTCTGTGTACTGAATGTAACATTTTAATGAGTGTTTCTGTGTTAGGTAATGGAGTGGCTCAATGGGTATAAATAAAGCGTGGGGATGTCCTAGAAGGACCTTGTTAAGGTTATAATGAGGACATTTAAGAATACTCTGTGTCTTGCACAGTGTAGATATCTTTGGGGCAACCTACAGCTGGCAGGGAGCTAGAAATTGCACTGAACATTAAAGCCTAGGCTACCTGTACTCCCCACGACTTGTTGAACCTATGTTTGAACAGCTATCCACAGGAACTGGCTCCAGCACAAATATGGTAGGCAATTCAGTTGCACTACAGAAGCACACTTTAATGTGAAGCCAGGAATATATGGTTAGTCCAGTTATGGTCTTGGGGGTTTAATCAATGAATTATTTAGTTTTACTAATAATAACACTCATAAGTCAAATTATCCAATTATTACAACTCATTCCCTATAAAAACTGATACATGCAAATCTCACTCTTTCACTGCTCCTTTAAGTACTAAAGTTGTCTGCCCAAGGTTGTGTTTCCTACTGTATGGAAAGGTGAGGCAAGAGCTATAGGGTCTGAATGTCTTTACTTGGGGAAGTATACTGTTGATGTTGAAAGGGGTGCGTTGCTGGATCCTGTTGCTGTCAGGGAGAAACAAGAGTTGGAGCTGTACCAAAACATCTAGGAGAGGGAAAGAACTGGTTCATGTCAGACAAAAAGCGGGCCTAGTACTGATGAAATTTTTTTCAGTTTCTCATTCTGCAAGAAATGCCTGGCTGGGCAGGTGTTGTTTATCAAACAAAGCACATATTTGTCATGCTTAGAAGCTTGTCAGCTTCATTCTGCTAAGGAAAGGGTGGATGATTAGGTCAAAAGGAAGGACAGGATAAGAAGTGTTTCTGGTGTATTCTTTTCATTCTTGATCCTTGTATGCAGGCAGAGAGTGTCCATTGTTCTAGAGGAGATTTAAACAGACTTGTGTGTTTAGAAGATGGCATTTGACACCCCGTACTTTCCCTTTATGGCTTTCAGCAACTCAAGTATCTATTTGAGCTTGTTAGATAACAATACATGCTGGAGCCTTGTGCTGCAGACAGCATCTGGACAGAAAGTGTCAGTCGTGGCTCACAGGTAGACAGGCAAATCAGTGACTGTGCCCTCTGGGCAGTCACTTCTGATCTGAGGCCTGCACGGAACTACCCTCAACTTCTTTCTTTTGAATCAATGCTAATTCACAGAATGGCACCTCTTATGAATGTTCCAGGTACAGTGAATGCACAGAAAGTTTCCTGAATAATAAGTAAAATTTTTTATGTTGTTTGCAAATGTTCAAAAGAGCTTGAGTCCTCTCGCATTGGCTATATTTATATGAGCATCTAAAAAACCTGACAGGACCAATGTGGGCTTAGCCAGGGAATGAGAAGGCTGTTTCACAGGTCGCAAGCTGTGGCCTTTCACAGTGACCTGCCAGAACTGAGCAAGGCATGACTACTGAGAAAGTGCATAGCTTACTATATAGCTTTGAAAGACTTCAGACAGATTGAACAGAATGAAGTCTGTAAGAGTTATGGCTGGATTAGCAATATTTATACAAGTTATACTATGCCTACCAATTATCCATGCAGTTGTAGAATTGTGTAATGAATCTATTCCCTACATGCAAGTTTCCTCATTCAAGAAGACATCTGGTAAGAAACAATTCAAAATCAATATGTATCCAAACTTGTAGAGAGTGTTGATGTTGGGATGGGGGCAAAGGGACAAGATGCAAATGCAAAATTAGGAGTAGAATAAATGACAATGTAAATATACTCTGCATGATTACAGTCTCCTTCCAACTGACTGTAAAGAAACATGCTTCATCATACCAAAAATAAACTCATTTCATTGTGATATATGAATGTAATGGTTTCACATTCGCCTACTTGCCTGCTCACACCAGGCGAGTAGCTTGGTGCAGGGGTTCAAGTACTCTGATCTACCACCAGTGTACTTACTCATTTCTGTGATGAGATAAGGATTAAGAGAAATGCAAAGCAGGCCTAAACCCTCAAAGATAAAAGATAGTTTATTAACAGAACTAAAAGACAAAGAAAAAAATAAGAAGAACCAAAATCAACCCCCAGATGTTTCTTTTCCCCCCACCTTGTTTTGTCTTTCTGTACCAACACTTATTTTTCCATCAACAACCCAAGAAACCAAAACTTAGAGGTCTTTGGTCAGTTTACCATCTTTGAAACAAACTTTCATCAGTTCAGTTGGGAAGAGGAGTCTCTTCTTCCTCACCATGGAGACTTTCCCACAAGAAACACGGTTCCTTCCTGGGTTTCAATACCACAGTGAACTCCTGCCCGGAGTCTCTTCACATGTGACAGTCCTTTCCTCGATACACAGCCTTTCCCGCGACTGCTTCGAGGACTCATGTTGGTGTCATGGGGTAAAGTTTTAAGGATGAGCGGTTCTAGTAGAAAAACAAAGGTCTTCTCTCTCTGGAAACAAGGTCTCCCATCCCTGGAGCACGGGTTCTCTTCCTCTATCCCTGGGGCAAGGGTTCTCATCTCTCTCATCTCTGTGGCAAAATTCCCCATCTCTCTCCCTCTCTTCAAGTTCCTCATAGACCATAGCTACTTCAATATCTGCTTGCTTCAACATAGGTGCCTTTGCTCAGGCTACAGTTAAGACTGCTGCATTCCTCCAATTTCTATAATATGAGTTACAAGGAATAGTTCATCACCATGGCTCTACAAGAGACTTTCAGCTTAAAAGCATCTCCTCTCTCTCCTCCCCCTTTAGACTTCAGTCTTCCTTTTCATCGACCTAGGGGCCTCTGTAGCCTTCTTCTGTGCCCCAACCTTTCCTGAGTCCAATTTGTACACTTAAAGGGTTAATTGCCCTTCTCAGTTCAGCTGGAATTTCATGCATTCCACAGGAGGGGAGATGGGGGGAAACTCCACAGCCAGGAGTTAGCAGTGGCTGGAATCCCGATAGCTGCAGGCTGACCTCTGTCCTGTTCGGTGATTACAGCATCCTGGGGCGGGGGGGGAGGGGTGGGGTGGCGAGGAAAGCAGGGACCTGGCCCCGTAGCATTCCCCGGAAGATGGGGAGGGGGGCAGGCAGAGGCCTGGCCCTGAGAGAGCTGGGCCGGTTCGTCAGAGCTGCGTTTCCTTCCCCCTCAGGCAGGGAGGGGAGCAAAAAACAGCCCGGAGCAGCTGCAGCGCTGCCCTGAGATGAAGGGGGGAGGGAAATGGGAGCCTTCCCCTCCCCTGGGGCAGGCCCGAGGCACCATCAGCCCTGAGGGACCAACGGGTACCCCGCTGTTACCTTCCCCATGGTCGGAAACGAAAGAGAGAGGTTCTGGCTTCCCGCTCTTAAAACGTGGATTTCACAAAGGCGGTTCAAATATTCAAGTGGCTACATAGAGTGCCTATCGTTAAAGTTAGCCAATCCCTTTGCTCCCCAGATCTGCTGGAGGCTGTGCCTGGAGGAAATTGTAAAAGTCCTTCCAGGAGAAAAAAGGTTTTTTTTTTTCAAACCATGACAGTGACAACAGGATTTTTTCAATGATTTCTGATCCTGTTCAGGCCTTCTAATTTCAGCATCTGGTTGCTGGTGAGATCAGAGGACTGATTTTTTGAAAAGACAGCACAAAGCACTCCTCACTTCTAAGTTTTCCTTTCTTCGCATTCTGTTGGAAGGGCTATGACTACAAATTGCGTCAGTTAAAGTTTTGACTAAACTAAGCTCATATTATTCCTCCTCACATCAACTGTTCCATGAAATTAATCTAAAGGTAAAATGCTTTGGTGAGCTATCTCCATGTTTAAAGCCAATTTTGATATTTGTTACATAACTTTTTTAGGGTGTTCTCACACACCTCTGTTGCCCTAGGAGCCATTGGTTGAAGAGGGGCTGGATTCATCCCCACACAATTTTGAGTTACAGAAGTCACGGCAAAGGTTTTGCTGTAAGAAACCGCCCAAGTTGTGTTCTACTCAAGTTGCAGCTTCACTTCCTTCAGAAAAGTATGCAAAGTCTGAGAAAAGCTGAAAAAAAAGCAGAGATCTAAGGACATGATAGCGTGGCTGAAGAAAGCACTAATTAAAGTGCTTGACATTTCTTCTTAAAGAGTGTTTTAAGTGCCCATAAAGCCACTGCTGAGAGTTAAACTATGTTTCCAAGGAAGAACAGTGATTAAGTGCTGCCTTTTTTGTGTGACCTACATCTGTGGTCTTTATCTGCATTTGCATGGAAGGCAGCTGATTACAGGGTTCCTCCCTCTGCTCCCTGATGATAGGAGACCACTGAGGATCTCTTGGATATTTTGGAAGTAAAATGTAGTCTGTTTGCAGCTCTGTAGGCAAAAAACACCTTACAAATCTCTTGCTCTTACAAGTCCAAAATAATGGAGAGCCAGCTAATAGTTTTGTAGACTTCTAACCTACTGCATCCTCTCTGAAGCCTCCCTGAATCCTGTAAGATGTACAAAAACAAGAATCAAATTTGCCTAGGAGGCAGAAAAAGAAGATAAGGGTTAATGTTTGATTTCCATCACAACAAAATGTTACAAGAAGTATGCTACTAAGTTCTTTCATAAAGGATTTGTTTTGTGTATTTATTAAGAACATTTAAAATGAAGTGATTAGAGAAGTAGACACTCTTGCAGAGCAATGTATCTACTTGGATTAGTCTGGAATCAGAGGCAACTGGGAAATTTTAGATATCTACATTAGATTTGTGCAAAGGTACAGGATAACAATGGGGTTTAGTACCAATGGACTCCAAGTATCTCTCACCACAGGGGAAAGGGCTTGTATGCTTTAGAAAATGATATTGCCTGTCACTTTTCAGAGAGGATCTGGGAAAATGCAAAAATCTCACTTCTGCTCAATGGGCAACTGGTAGGAAAAATGCAAAATCATGTTCAGGGCGAAGTATTATTGTGCTATCAGAAACCAACAGCACTGCCTCATTTGCATTGCAAATGTGCACTGAGCATTTGTCAGAAATATGTCAGCATGAAATAAATATTTCTGAGAAGGGTGACAAGGCCATGAAAAACTTACCTGTAACTGCCTATAGTAACTCTGACTTTATTTTTCTCTAGAAAAGAGATATGTGTAAGAAAGCATGAAAATAATTTTAAACACTGTAAAAAATGCTGTAATAAAATATGAAGTAGTTAGCGCACGAGTATTAGTCCTTACATTTCCTGAAGAAAGGTCTACCTCTCTTCTTTTGGTTCCCATGCCCATGTCCCGTGTCCTGCTGTGTTCTAGAGGCTATTCCAGGTGGAGCTTCATGACTGACATATCTTAAGAGTGCTCCATGGGTCAACTCAAGGCAATTTCCATTTTTCTCATCACAGTTTCACTGAATGAATGAAACACATCACAGCATTTAACTGAACAGTGAAATGTATAATTACAGAGGGTGGCTGAGATCAACACTTCAAAGAACAGCAGATAAGATCAGTATTAAATGTTGCCATTAATTATAATAAACCTCATGGAAGAAGTATATTAAAATTAATGCTTTAAGGCATAAATCATTATCTATACAGTACCTATGGGGAGATGTTTGCTTGATGCAGCAGTCTTCTTTCTTATCTGAACACTTATGCTATCGTTGATCTGCCAGATACAGATTTATGCTGTTGTCTTATTGCTGACACATTACAGGACTAACGTGTATTCAAGTCTGATTTCAAGTGACACTGATATATTTTTGTCTTTTGTGTTACCTATCTTTATTCTTCTCTACCAGTGAGATCTTTCAGGGAGATGAAAATAATGACTAAAACAGACTCAGTTTCCTGTGTTCAAAGTGATTTTTTACAACTGAACAGTCAAAGCATGCAGTCATATATATGGGGAAAAACTATTATAGATCTTTTGTGAAAATCTTCAGGAATTCCCAATAAGCTTGTCATTAAAATTACTAGAATTTCTCATCATAATGAAAGTGTAAACAAATGTAGCTTTTCATGAAAACTGTTAGATTTAAAAAATGTATATTTTGGTTGGTAGTTCCCAATGACTTTGATAATATGTACAGTACCTGTTTCTTAATTACTGAGATATTTTAGCTTTTTTCAAAGGTATGAAATTGGCTGTATTTTTGTTTTTCTGATGCAAAAGCCAATAAGTTTTCTCATTAACATTATCTTTTGCTTCAGCTTCTCATTTTATTTTACCTCCCAGAGTAACTAAGCATGTTAGGGAGTTTCAGCCAAACCAGCCAGATGCTCCTAACTCCCATAATATTTTGTGAAGTCCTCATGTGGAGCCTTGAACCATGTGCAATGTTCCAATAAACCCAAACTGAACCTGAAACACCAAACAGATGATAAACAAAAGACAAAGGAAGGGAGGGAATATTTGGCACTTGAGTCATGACAATCCACATATATTATTGCTCACATTTTTATTTCTGCTACAGGCGTCCAAATGTCAGTTTGACTACATGAGTTTTTATGCAATATTTAATTCTGTGAACTCATATGGGTAAGGCAAAATTTGTAGCCTATAGCTAATAGTATTCAAATTGTTTTTTTTAAAAATAGATATCTTCAACAGGACTCTCAAACAAGAATTTTTACTTAGGAAGATGAAATAGGAATAGCTTTTAATATAAGAGAGCTATGTATCCACCAGTGGACCCAGATACATCCCAGCCCATCTGCAGCAAGTGCAGAGTACCATCTTCATCCATGAAAAGGAACAATTTGGAGACAGAGGGCATCTAAAAAGCCAAGAAGCACTGCTCTCTACTAGGGAGAGTCATATCTCTGGTGAGTTGTGAGTCTGATGGGAACTTTGCAGATGTGTGTTGTACAAGATATGTTTTGATGACCACCTATTGATCAGATTGAGGAAATGCAGTGGAAAATTTCAAAGGTAATATGCTAAATAGGCAGCTAGCAGGTCTGGGTGCCAAATGCATTTTTTCTGTTTCACTTCCATTCACTAAGGTACATGGAAAGTTCTGCCATCCGTCGACATGATTAGAATTATTTTTTAATACTTCGATTGGCTTCAGCCAGCATCACAGGATTTGCATCTAATATGATTTTATGTTGATTTAAATTGTTTCATAATCAAACGGAAGGGGAAAATGTTCATACACAGGTTCAACTTGATGAGGGTGTTAAAAAAAGATACTAAGTACTATCAATGAATAATTTCCTGAAATGTGACTGTGCAGCCTCAAAAGCTGTATTTTCATTGCTAGTAGCAGGCCCTAAATGTTGTGCTAAGCTGAACAGGCCTCAAGACTGAAGTTTGTCAGGTTTGCTCTGTCTGAAATCTTCTTTATCTGTAACTTGGCTTAGCTGTGACAGTACTTTATCTAACTGGACAAGTGCCTGTGGTTAATTTGTTTTACTTTTGTTAACGTATGCATGGTACAATGCTTTCTACCTAAGAGGAACTAGCAGTTATTTTAGGCAGCATGAGATATTTATGATTCTTATTGCAATGACAACGTAGAGAAAAACAGCCCTTGTAGGACAGCAGAGGACTTGAGAAGCAGAGCCACAGGATGTGGTGCAGAGATGTACGCATGGGACGGCAGGTGAGGGGTCCCAGTTTGCACTGCAGACTCCATAAACAGCTCGCCTGCTATCTGTCGAGGAAATACTGACCTGCAGCTGGGCAAAAGTACTTTTAGGGGTAGCAGAGAAAGTAAAGAAATAATATCTCACACAAATAAATTGTAACATATACAGTAAATTAAGATGTCACCTGTATGTTACAGACCAATGAAGACAGAGCAAAGGTGTAAAAGGGTGCCAGCAAGCAAGAGGGTTGACACCAAGTGGATTATTGAGTGAGGAACAATCAACATCATCATCACATTCCTCTCAGTGAGGTAGGTCAGGTGTTGTCAACCATGCCACCAGAGCCACAGCCATGAGGAAAGAAACCTTAGAGTTACAGAGGTCCAGAAAGGCTGAATACAACACTGGGAAAAGGGATAGCAACCATGTCTGTGTAAGACAACTCAAACTGCATTGCTCTTCTTTTTCTGTAATGCTTTTGATCTGAACTCTGAATATTTAGGTATTAACATTTCAGTTATATTAATAAACTATTTGGTTTAATTATATACAAGATGTGCTTCCTCTTTGCCGTTAAATAACGCTTTAATGTAACAGTGTTAAAACATTACAACACAAATTCTGAAAAAGTAAAAATCAAGTATTACATAGGCAAGACTATATATAGTTGCTAAATCTAAAACTGGAAAACCGTCCTGGTTTGAAGGACAAGTGTCTGCTAAGGAAGGCAGGAACCTCCCCTGGAATGGAAAATGTAAACCCTTTCCTCCCAATTTTGAAATTAAGGGGCTCTCAAGCAAAGATATGGGAATAGGAATAACAGCTCTTTACTAGTATTTATAATAAAGCAAACAAACAACAACTCCTATGGCATTAACAACAGAACAGAACCAGGAACCCAGTCCCAGCCCTCTGGGCCTGCAGGCACTGTCCCCTTGGGTGCAGTGATGGTCACAGCCTGCAGGGGGCGCTGGTGGCACTGGGTGGGCAGGGCAGGTGCGATGATTCCCCCGCGGCTGCAGGGGGCGCTGTGGCGCGAGCTCCAGCAGCGCGTGGCAATGGCGGCTTGGCCGGGACGGGGAGGGGTGGAAGAGAGAGAGGCTTTGCTTCACAAACCCCATGGGACAGTTGGTCCCGGTGCCCCAGCAGAACTCTCGGAAGCAGCAAGCTGGGACGGCAGGACATCTTGGCAGGCGGGGGTGCGGGGCTGCAGTGCAGTGAAACCCAGAGCAGTGCCGAAGGAGCGGCGGGGGNCGGGCACCCGAGCAGATGGCAATGGGTCCCCCCTTTAGTGAGGTAGGTGTTGATAAGGTCCCAGTTCAGTGGCTACTCTCGCAAGCAGAGGCTCACCCAAGCAGCAGAAGAAGCAGCTCTGGGCAGGGGGTCCAGCGGCAGCAACGAACTCCTCTTCCCAGGCAGCACCTCCAAGCATCCTCCTCGGAAGCTGAAAGCAAGAGAGAGGGAGAGCAGCTGCTCCAGCCCCGCCTTTTACCAGCCCAGTTCTCCAGATAGCTCCCTTCCTCCAAGAGAATCTCTCAGATAAGAGAGAACTGCAACCAGATGCCTTTTTTTTTTCCTGAGCTGGCCCACTTCTTTTGTTCTTCTTAAGTACCCAGTCGTTAGTGTTTCCTAGCAACTTGTGGGAAAAAATTCTATACCTAAAAAGGAACAAAAGGAAAGAAAACCTAACCCCCAACAAAAATCAAAGAAGATTATGCAACTGTTCCATGCTTATCAACCAAAACTGTATAAAGGATTTGCTTGAAAAAAATTACATAGAAACTGTTTCTTATCCATTCCAAGTTTGTCTGATCATACATTTCTTTCCCTCAGTACTCTCTATCTGTTAATGACTTGTTCAACTCCTAAAGGACCAGACCATTTAAGAGACTTGCAGATGTGGAAATGTTAAAATATTTGTTCACACTTACACTCCAATTTTCAGGAAAACTCATTTTAATATTTAATATTTGGCTCTTTCTGCAAAACTGTCTATGATTTCCTATAATGTTTATTACATTCAAATGTTTAAATATGAGGGTGTTTTTGGGCAAAATAAATGTTGAAAATAAATATTAAACATTTCAGATATGTTTCCCTAAAAATTATCTCAACCAAAGACAAATCAGACTACAGGGAAGTAAGAAACCTTTTCAGTCTTTTTCAAACAATTTTACATTGCACAACATGAGAACAAGGATATATTTGGCTTTGTATTTTGCACCTTTATAGGAAGCATGTAATGGTAAGTACAACTGTAAAATGTCAGCACTGTGAAAAAAAATCTGAAACACACAAATCAGGAATTAATGAGGGCTAAAAATTTAATGAAATTTTGATGATGTTATTTAAATAGTTCATAATTCTATCAAAACTGTTTAGGTTGCTATGTTTAGATATGATTCATTTATTGAATTAACTTACATGCAACAAAGTAACCCTTAATAAAATTCTGTAACTCAAGATCACAGATTGAAAGAGGACTTCCAAATTGCCTTTTCTCTTTTAAGTCCTGTAGAAGAAAATGAAAATCAAAGCATCACTGTCAATTTAAAACTACAGGTTTGTACCACAAATAGATTTTATTCTGGGGATTCAGAATGCCACATTATCATAGGCTGGCAAATTTTATCTGATTTTTACTCATTCATTTTCACAATATAACCTGGGGAATCAGTTGAGGGGGGAGGGAGAAGGAGGGTCAAACAGAAGGTAAATGACCAGCTCTGAGAAATGCGATTGTCTCAAAGACCTGGATTAATCTAGATTCATTCCATAGGCTTTCCTGGATTCATCTAACATCCTTTGATAGCTTTAAATATTTAAACTGAGAAGTGAGGAGTCCTGGTTATAGTTTTTACACTCCAGTTAATTAGAGTTGTTATCATAAACATAAGGTAGATGTAATTTTAGGTGTTTTATGTGGGAAACTGTGTGCTATTGGACAAAACACCACTTAAAGATTTTTACCTACTATATCATTTACCATCTTGATTACCTGTATTAAACAAAAATGTACTGAAACAGAAAGAGTTGTGAAATAGAATGGGCAGATAATCCAGGTAATAAAGACTCATTGAGAGAAGGCTTACTAAGTTTTTCTGCACTAAAAAATTCAAAGTCCTAAGGATACAACTAGAAGAGGAGGGAGGAATCACAAAGCATTTGAATAAAATGGATATCTGCTGGCCAGGAGCACAAGGTTTCTCTGTGTTGAAAAGTTTTTAAGCATCAGGGAAGTGAGGCTGTCGACTAGATTCCTATAATGAGTCATTTTCTTGAAGATCTGACTAGTTTAAGGTAGGACATAGTATTTTATTAAAGTGGTTTTCTGATATTATTTCCTTCGATCATATATTAAATGAACTACTATGTTATTTTTGTTTGCAGTTTCTTACTTTGTCCAAGTTTCCCTGTTTGTAGCATTAAAAGAAAATTTGACCTGAAAGAAGAAATATGTCACAAACACACATCCCTCCCCTGCCAATAATATGGAATATATTAGTAGTGTTAGGTATATATTGGCATTATTAAGAATGATAAGGGTTTTTCTCCATATTTTCTACATCCATTGCAAGTTCAAACCTGTAATCTTTTCACCACAATTGAACTCAGACTGGGATTAATTCCTTCTAAGAATTTTATGTGGAAATTTTTCCTCCTTTAAACTATGCCTTCAGAAAGTGTTTGGAATACCTCTTAGTCATCCATTAATTTTCACATTATCCCTCTTCACTGTAATAAGGAAGTACTGAGCTGACTAATTGCGCATGCAACAGAACAATGGTACTAAGAAATATTCTTAGATCTAGTAACCTTGATTTAATGTGTCCTTGGGAGCGGCAATTTGCATTATCTTACAAGTTTTACCTCTTCTGTCAACTATATCTTCTTTCTCATGCTTATGGGATCCACTATTCTATCAACAGACTTTGAGGGTTAATGCTAATAAAATCATTTAAGGACCCATGCACTTTTCACATGTATAAAAGAGATTCAGCACCAGATATCATATAAAGCTTGATATAAACTTCCTCTTTTGGCACCTCTCTAGCTCTAAAGTCAACATACATATCACCTCTTAAGTAAGTTTGAGTAAGTTTGCTCATTTTAAAATATTTGTCTTGGTTTCAGGACAACTGCTGCTATCACAGAAGCTCATCGTTCCTGGTCTAGAAGTGATCTTCCAGTTCTCTGTCAGGAAAGGCAGACACCTCTATGAATACTAAAATTTATTAATGCTCCCATAAAAACTGAAGTAAGCTATGCCAGTTTGAAAGTATGATAAGTCAAGATCTATGCAGAAAAAAAAGATTTTTCTCAGAACTGTTCAAATATCATTTTCAGATCATCAGGATAGTAACATCTTAAAAATTTTTTACTTCATTGCATTTATAATTTTTTTCAATTTGTGTCAAATAAGGACCTTCCATAGGTTGGTTGTTGTTAATATTAGTAATAATAATTTTAATGCATTATTGATAATAATTCATTTAGATATTTTGGATACTGAATAAGCATTTAACATAATTTTCATTCATGAAAGGCAATATTGTTTACTTTCAATCCTTTTCACTGTCACATTAGAAAGATTGGAACTGAGGAATTTTTTTATCAGCCAATGCTGCTCGTTTTCTCTTGGAAAAAGTTTCTCCTAAAAATCTGGTTAGTACCTGTGCTCTGGAAAAAAATCCAAGGGCCACTCTAAGGTCAGGCAAATTAAAGAGTTAGGATGTGACTCAGATTTGGTTCTGCTGGTTAGCAGGGGAAACTAAAGGCACAAAATAGACATGAACTTCAAGATTCCTTTCCTCTCTCATATCTAGCTACTGACTGCAGCTATTAAGATCATTTAGTGTTTTCTATCTGTGCTAGTGACCTGAACCCTCATCCTTCTCCAATAACTGAGAAAGCATAGAAGTCCTTTCCCAGAAGTATCTTAACTTGGAATTTGTACCTAAAATCTGCTGTTGCTTTATCAAGCAGAAATCAGTCTTGTGCCATTCAGGCTCAACTCTAACTATAGGACTACATAAAAATGGGCTGTAGAAGGCCAGGAAGCCAAAATATTGTGTGATGAGCCGCCATCTTCTTATCTTTAAGACCTGTATAATACATGGTTGAATGATTTAAAGCTTGAGAGATATGAATGCAAACATACTAGATCCCAATCTACTCTCCATACAGAGTTTCCACCATTTCCTTTGGTCTTCCAGCTGCTGCTGTGGGCTTCCAGCTGAAGTTTGTGGGTTTGGGAGAGACATGAAGGCAATGAAATTCAAAGCCTGAAGTTTAGATGCAGCTTAGAAAAGGTTGGCCCAACTAGCTTAAGGGAAAAGCACTAATTTTATTAACTTTTTTTTTTCTTTTTAATTGCTGTTTTAAAGAAACAGGAGGGCTATAGTTGGAAAAAGTATGGTAAATTTTTCCTTTTTTTCATCCTTTTCTTAACGTGATCATTCTCTAATCCATTTTTTGCTGAATCTTATAACCTGCCTTACATTTTTGTCTTGATCTTATTGATTTTGTGTTGTATTATCTGAGCTGCTGAGTTACTGCGTTTGGAATGGATTATGGTTTGGATCTATCTAATTTATTTCGCATAAAATGTGTTGGATAACAGACAGATTAATTTTCAATTTGCTGTGTAAGATTCAGATCATGTCTTCAAAGCACTTCCTCTTACATACATATACAAATGTATGTACTGCCTCAAAGCAGAGAAACTTAAACTAATGAGATCCACACAGAAATTTTAACAATTTCTCTTACAACTTGATGGTAAGCAGGGATGGGTAAACTAGCATGAAAAAGAAGGAAACTAAGACTTTATGCAACAGCAAAAGTACATTTCCAAGAGGAATAGTTATTTTATATATGCCGAAGAATTATTCCTCATCTGTTTTTATAGAAAACAAACATAAAATTCTGAGTCTAGACAAGTTAATGGAAGAAGTTCAAACCTCTTTCAAAGGATAGGATTTCATCTAGAGGGTCACAAGGTCTTCCTCCAGATAAGCAGAACCATGTAAACCTGTTTAAGTCAATACAGAGCACTGAGCTGTGCAGTCTGGCTCTCCATTGACTTTGATCCTAGGAACGTATATCAGCTAAAATGTAGATTGAGAACATAGTCACACTATGATGCTTCTGTAATCAGGAGAGCAAGAAAGGGAAAGAGATATTTCTCTTCATAGAATAATTCTTATTTTCCCTGTAGAGTACCTATTTCTTTCTATTGACCACAGCAGAAACTGAAAGCAATTATTTTATTAATATATCATATGTACTTCAGCACCTAACAGTAGAACAATCAACACTTCTGACCACAAATCATATGTTCTATTTTGCTTTGTCTGTTAGGATACTGAAAAGGCTTCTCTAATCAGTTTTCTAAGCTTAGGTAGACTTGTCCAGGCAACATGACACCATTTTAAGTGACTAAAAAACCTAAATGTTTCAAAGGACCCCTGCTTGAATGTGGAAAGGCATTCCAAAATTTTTACAATTTTGATGGAAATCTGTATTCATCGATAATATAATGGAAAGATCCTGAACATATTATTTCATTTTACGTCCACTGGCTCAAGTTATAATAATAACTGGGCTTTCATTTTGGAATTTGGGTACAAGAGCTGCCTGGAATAAATGTGAAATTAGTTGCAGCAGATGGTCTATGCCTATTCCTGGTGGGTGGAATTCTCTCTCATGTATTTTCCAGCAAATAACTCTAGAAAAGAAGCATATTACAATAACCAACAGCCGTCAAGTGGAAGCAAGTTAGCTGCTACACTCCACTCTGGAATGACTGAGCTTCAGAAGTATAGCACTGGGAAAGCTGGGCTGTATTTATAAAGCACTGTAAGAGCCTGGAATGCGACTCTAATAAATGTTAGATTTCTACCTACCCAGTCATAGTAGTAAAATACTCATTGTGGGCTGGTAGTTATCATTGCATTTCATTCTGGTCTCCTGTTTTAAAAATAATGCTCCTTTATAGGGCACGTTAACAATAGCACATACTAGTGTATGTGTTACTGATACTAATGTAACTATGTGTAACAATAGTTATATACTCCCAGAAAGAAGAAATGGGATTATGTAAGGAATTCGATTCTTAGTAACAACACTGGAAAAGAAAAATATGTGATCTCTCAACAAAATGAGTAGCATCCATCTCCAGTCATCAGTGTGCATTCATAATCTCAATTTAATTATGATTTTTTTCAGAACTGCCCCAGTCCCACAAAAGACATTCTTTCGTATTCAAAATGCATGATTGCTCATTTCAAAATCAAAAAGTGTCAATAATAGCTGATACCATTCAGTAATGTGCTTATAAAACATACTTGGACTTTACATAGTATATTCCAGCAGTCCAGATATATTTGCTACAAACAATTGTTTCCAATTTGGGTTGGGAAGGACATGCTACTTTGGGTAAACTTTTACCACTGTGATTTTAAAAAAAAAACCCTAAAAAAGCTTACTTGTTTGGTATTTATGAATTAGTCATGCAGGTTTTGTTGGAAAAGCACCACTGATCTTTAAATACATAAACAGATGGAAAATGGCCATAATGATTTAGGGACTTGACAAATGGCTTATTCACAATAAGGATGGAGCATCTCACCTACAAGGAAAGCCTGAGGGAACTGTGATTGTTCAGCTTGGAGAAGAGAAGGCTTTAGGGTGACCAGATTGCAGCCTCCCAGTACCTGAAGGGAGCTCAAAAGAAGGAGGGAGAGGCACTATTTTCAAGGCCATTGAGGGACAGGACAAGGAGGAATATTTAACAAGATCTGAACAGAAGTCTAATCTTGCATCACTCAACTCAATGAGATGAGTGACTGAAAGCTTTCATTCATCTCAAACTGCATTCTCGGAAATGTTTGGCACACATGTGCACCTGTGGTTCAATTTGAATCTGGCCATCAGTTGCATCAGGCATGAACAGTCTTTTTTTCCAAAGTAACAAATGCATTGTTTATAATTCACAGAAATCTTCCACATACCGTTCAACGTCCCGTTCACATACATGTAAAATTACTTCTAGAGGCTACCTGACTTATTATCTATATAGTTTCCCTTCATAAAGATGTAGAATTTATTGAGCTTTCCATTGTAAATTTTCAGATCAATTGAGCATACTTTTAAATTACAAATTAGCTATTTCTGTCCACAATACTGAATAATCCTTATGGTAATATTTTATTCATAGTAAAGATGAACAAGCAATTAAAGCTTTGGAGTTTGAGACGCATAGCTAATATTTTCTGATGTTCAAGAAGAGTCAAATAAGATAGTGGGTATAAAATTATAGTGTAGACAGAGGTATAGATGACTTGAAGCTGATACCCTGAAGGCTTTAAGTAGTTCTGTGGCAGTTTCTCTGTGCTGCACAGCTGTGTGAAAATAGCAAAGATAATGGTATTAGTATATGGGGAATAAACACACACAGTACATGACAGACAGTATAACTCACTCTTTTGCATGAGGGGGAAGCAAATCATTGTGAATTATACAGTCATCGCAAACCCTGACATATCTCAAAACAACCGTCAGTCATTGTGCAAGAATGTTATGTAACTCCAGGGACAGGGTTAATTCAGGCTAGGGCAACAGTTCATAAACAAATAATCACAGTTCCCTATACAAGATTTCTACTTCTTCTTTAACATCGTAATTTTTTTCCACATCATTAGACTAGTTTTAAGGATTTTTTTTTTTGAGAACAAAATTCTCGGGTTTTTCCTGCAATACTACACTAATCACCAGGAAATCAAAGTAACATTTAATTTTTATAATTCCCATATTATTTTGGCTTTTCATATGAGTACATTGTTCAGAAATATCATTTAATATTCTAGACTAATATTTTCAGCTTCTCTCCTGCAGTCATTTGCACTTTTAGTTTTGTAAATTATCCTTGCAGAATATTAAACTTTTGGGGTTGACAGGGATCAAAGGTGTAGAAAAGCCTACTCAAAAACTTAAATTTTGAGTATTATCATACTGTATACGCAGTTCCAAAGGCACAGTAATAATTAATAGTAGTGCAGAAAAATGTCAGATGTATCATTCTTTGAATTAATTTTTAATTCATGTCTTTCTAACCTAGACAAGGCTTACACAGTCATATATCGTAATAGACTCACATTCTGTTGATCTTTTCTGTGCTTCCTGAATTAAATTTTTTACAACATGAAGATTACCTTAAGCAGCTCAACATTAAGATTCACTTAAGCAGTTCACTACAAATCACACTTTTTCCTCAGTTTATTGCAGTTTGTTGCATTTCTCATTATCTTTGTCCCAAGAAAGTTAGGTAAAAGTAAACACAGCTATTCTGGAACAGCTGGTTTCTCAGCTTTTTACATTGACCTAATAATGGCCTTTCCCACTTTTCCTGTGCACCAATTTCAAATTTTTCAGGGGTCTCAGAATAATCTCCTTTTCCTCTTGTCTCTGTTTTACTCTTATGTGGGCAAGATCTGTGTTTTTCAATATTGACTAGCCTAGCTAGGCTTTTAAGAGTCACTGTCCAGAAACCAGTCATTCATGAGGTCTTTGGTTCAACAAAACACTGAAGTGCACGCTCATTATTAACAGAGAATATTGTTACATTTATGGAGTCTATCCCAGCACCTAAATGCTGCTGTCTGTAGCATTACTTTTCTGAAATTCTGATTTGTACCCACGTTTTTTACAAGCCAGGGGAAAAAACACACAGATTTTGTATGATCTGCTGTTACTATTATTCTGATGGGGAAACTTTACAAGCGTTCAGTTGATCTAAAGTTCTTCCATTCATGTCAGAAAAAAGGTTTACTGTTTTTCATTTTTCTCTATGATATAAGGTGCTACAACTTCTTGACAGGTTGAATAAGCAAGATGAGATAATCAGTCCTGCCCTTCTGTCTTCACAAAGATACACTTTTACTTGTATAGCAGCTGGGTGAGTCCAGAAAGGAAAAGAACTTTTTTTTTTTTTTTTAAATTACTTTACTGTGGTTTTAGTTATTAAAAAAGAAAGAAAGAAAGAAAAAAAGCTGTCTGACATGATTTAAAGACCAAAATGGACAACCACAAACCAAAAGAAAACTAAACTCACAACTTCAATATATAAAGGAAAAACATATTAGGAATTTTACTGCCATTATTCTTTAATCATTACTCAAGTAGAAAGGACTTACAGCCTTGGTGGGACTTGCCACGGGCTGAAGTCTAAAGGACCCTGGTTGCTGAGCCCCAGCTGTTTACACTTGTTTATGCTTTGTAGTATACCTATTTCTTTCTTCAGATCAGTTTCTACTTACTCTGATCAATTAAATTAAAACAAAAATGTCAGCATTCTGCCCTCGAACTGGCTCAGTCCCATCCGTGTTCAATGCTAAATAAATGGCCTGTCTTTAAGCAGTTATTGGTTTAATTCAAAGCAAATAAATTTGAAGCCACAGATACTTCTGGTTGCTATAGCAGATGGACAACCAAACACATATTTTTCCCCATTTTGGGCTTGTTTTAGTTCTTCTTTTCTCTCATCTGCAAGAAGGGAAAAAACCCAAACAGTAAGATAACAAAATATACTAATTTTTCATGTGGTCACATTTTGCTGGTATCCAACAATTCAAAATCATATAATGTTCAGCTTTTCTATTCAGTGCTCCTAAGTTCATTGCCAGCTTCACTATTTCTGTGCTGTATGCCCTTTAGTAATCAGAAAGTAGAATATATTATGGTATTCTATGATTCAAAGAGATAAAAATATCAATTATCACAACTGTTAGAACAGATTCAGCTATCCGCCCTCTCCTGCTTGTTTAAGTGCATATATAATCACTCTTGTTTTGACTTCAGCTTTAGGCACCAGCCAGACATTTAGGTACTCAAATAACCAGGTAATTTTCCTGAAACAAGTGCTGAAACAAAACTGCACCCCAAATTGTCTGCAGTGACAATTATTTTATCATGAAAAAAGCAAGAGAGAAGAAGGTTTTAGAAAACCTATCTGCTGCCACACGTGCATGAATATTCACAGCCAAGGACAATGCATCCTTTATCCCTTGTCTATGATTACAGCTTGTGAGCAGGAACTCCTTGTACAGCACAAATATTTTGGTAACAACTTGCATTTGAATTTCAAATGTAATGATAATTTTTTAAAAATCATGTACAGTTGTGAGCAGTTCTCTGTCAGAATAAAATATTTCACTGGTTAAATTGCTTGAAATAAAGAGCTGAAGAACCTGAGTTGTTAGCATGACCAATCTTTTTGAGCTGTTTCAATTTATTTGCCTTTTATTTACTGTTTTACATGTCTTTTTTTCATTTAAGAGAGACATTGTACAGATATTTGATTTCATCCTGGAATGCTGAAAGGAAATGTGTTGGTCATGAAATATTTTTCAAGTGAAAGGTTCCATGCCTGTAAGTGGAATGTAAAGAGGAATAGACACTGTAAACAGTAGTAAGTATTGAAATAAATCCATTAATAGGATAACAATTTAAAATATCAAAACACAATTTTCATTGAAGCAAGATTCCCAAGGGTGATTCTGGATATATGTGCTTTGCTCTGCTGGTTTTACTTCCTTGACACCAAATGGAACTTTCAGGTAAGGGTATGTTGGATGCATTTAATTCCATCAACCTCTGTGGTTTACAGACAGAAAGCAAGGATATAACACAATTGTTAAAGCTATTACAGGTGAACTTCAAATAGCAAGAATATGAAGAAGAAACAGTGGAAACTTTGGAACACCACTGGATTTTGTTAGAAATCTGACCTAATGTCTTCAGCAGTTTTGTTCTCCTTTACAGATAGTACATCATAGTGGTCTAGACTGTCCTGCTGCAGTACATTTCAGGCTGGCTACACATAGGGTACATCTGTTTTGCTGTCTGTTTCTTCTCCGAGCTAGTAATGCAGCACAGAAAAGCAGAAAAGGTTTATTTCTTGATCAAACAAACAAAAAAATCTCTTTTATCATTTCTCTGTGATGTGTACAGACGTAACAGCCATGTCAGTAGGAAGGAAAAACCTTCTGAATCACAATAAAGGAAAAGAAAATCAACAGTCTGCAACAGCTTGTGAAACTAGATCAAATTGGTATGCTTTTGTCTTCCTTTATTTTTCTTTGTTTGCAATCATTGTTTTTCACCAAATTCTGTATATCAGTGTCTGTATAAGGTTATTTTTGTGTAGATTTCAAACACTGTTATACCTGAATTACTTGACACAAAACACACCAATGTAATGGTTTATAGTTCTAGACTGACACTTCTTTTTCATTCCTTTTACAATTCCTTTTCAACATAGAGATATGACAGTGTTGGCCAGAACTGTCTCCTGATACCTTTGAATATGACACATCCCTAAACAAATGCTTTGTTGTGTACATGTACAGTGCACCATTTTCTAGTAGAACAGCATCCCGGGGCAGAGGCTGCCTGTAGAGGCTGTTCTAACTAAATTGGATCCTGCTTGAGGGATTTTTTTTATTTTGCTGTTAAGTATAATGGGAAGTAATTTCTTTTGAAGAGATATTTTTGGAAAGGCTGCATATCTTGCCACAGCCAAATTTGTTGTTCCACAGAGAGCATGGGCATGCAGAGGCAAAGAGAGGCACCCAGGAGTTGAGAAAAGGCTGAAAGCCCTGCAAAGGTGTTTGACATTCTGTCATAGACTAGAGCTGCAAGGTGGCATGCCAGAATTGCTGTTGGGCAGAGTTTATTATAATCTTTTTGCCAGACATTCACACAGACACACAAATCTCTCTCTTCTTAAGACCTTGAAAGTTCCTAGACACATCCTCTCAAATGGGTTTTCTACAGACAATATTTTTTGTGTTTCCATTTTGGAGCAGGTCATCAGACTAGGGACAGCAAAACTTGTCAGAAAATTAATCCTACTTCTTACCTTCATTTGGTAAAACCTCCATGCAAATGCAAATAAAGATTTATTCAGAGTTGGAAACAAAGCACATCATGTCCAGACCAAGAGAAATCTGTGGGCATTCAAATGTTATTCATAAGGTGTATTTTTTCACTTTAAGTTTGCTGAACCCCATTTTAAAACTGGAAGACTGGTTCTATGAGCAGAGAATATTGTCTTCTTTTAAGGTCTTCTCATTATTCCACACTGTTTCTAGATGAAAAATATACAGCAAAAAATTCTTGCCAGATCGCTATCAGAACCCAATTAAGATATTTTTCAGTATGTTCAGGTGTGTCTTTATGATAATTACATTATTTTTATAACTATGCTCTAAGAATATCTATAGGTTTTTTCTAGTTTTCCCTGTCACATATGAATATATACACATGTACATATATATATATGTATACATGTATATATGGACACATATGTATGTATATCTTTTTTTCCCTATGTATTTATAGCCTAATTCTTCTGTCAACTGAAGTTCTGACAGTGATCCCAAATGGATCAGAACATCGTCTGTATTTTCAGCTTCTGGTGCTCCTTTTGTGCAATTCTTGCTTTTCTATAATCCCATAATGACAGGACATTTTCTGCTTTCTGCCCATAGCTTGCTTATTCTTTTCTTGTCTGCAGTTCCACTGTACTATATCTCAATCTACTCTTTTGTTCATGTCCTACATTTCCTTTGCCTTTTCTTTTGTCCTTGCCTTTATCTATTTTTATCTTCTGTTTTTAATCCCACTTCATGTTTCCTTCAGAGATTTAAAAAATATTACACTGATTTACCAGAAAATCCCTGCAGGGTTTCATTTTCTCACAGCAACTTGGGAAACTCTTCATGCTGAACTCATGTCACTTGAGAATTTCTGGCTAAATAGACAAGATGTTGAAGGACTGAATGGGAAAATTGCAGGTAATAACTAATTTTAATCTGATTCTGTCAGATATTGTCTAATTATACACTAATGGATAAGACAGAACCCCCAGCATGAAATACCCAACATCTTTCAGATAAATGAGGAAGCTCTGGTTGCAGTTAACTCACATATCTACATTACCAAAACTGACATGAAGAGATTTTTATTTTTCTTTGGGGAATTTCTTTGGGAGCTTTGTCTCCCTATGCTATTTCCCACAGAAAATTCAGAAGTCTGACATTGTAACAGCCAGCCTCTCTGACAGAGTAATTGTGCATTGGTCCATCAGGATTATAAGGAACATCACCTTGAATTACACACAGAGAGTGGCTAGGTGGAAGCTCTTCACTCCTATAACAACAATCTGTTGTGTTTCTTCAGAGCTCTAGGTTTTCCTCTGAGTGTTTGGTTCAAGGCTGGTTTTTGGAAAATATCTAGAAAGATCCATATGTGTAAAAACACATATCTATATGTGTAAGAAATTAAGAGTTTAATTTTCCTTTGGAGCCACCTTATGTCTGTGTTTACAGATACAACTGAAAATAGCCTAAGAGACAAATGAGGCATTTCAGAGATGAAGGATGTCATGTTTTTATACATTACCATGAAAAATAAAACTGCAATTTTATTTATCCTCTCAAAAATACATATTTACATAGTTTCTTCAAATGTTTGTAATCTCAAAGTAACAATTTTATTATATCAAAGGAGTCTCAGGAGTTCTGGAGAGAAACATGTTTCTCACTTGGAAGTGAAATCTGCATACCCTTAGAATATGAGGTTCAACATTAGGCTGAATATTCTGGATGAGATTTTTACACAACAAATGATCAATAACTGTCATTCATGAGCTCCTGTGATTTGGTGTTTCCTGAATATCCTTTTATCTGACATCTGAACAGTGATTTAGTTCACTGACAAGTAATGTGAGAAGCAAAGTTTTGTGCATGTATTTATCACTGTGATTATAGGGTTTTTGTCCTTAGCACTAACAATACAGTTAAATTCTCCTTATAACTTCTGGTCATGTATTTTATTTAGCTTCTGAAACTATGAGTTTGAAATTTACTTATCTTTACTTCAGTCTACAGTCTAGTGGTGTATTTTTGAAAGACTCTCAAAAAATTAATTCAGGTTTTTAGTAATAGAATAAAAGCATGTAATGATTAACATCTTAAAATACTAATGAGCAGTAATAACAGAGCAGGAAACTAACTGAGGTGAAAAGGGGATTACACATTTTGCATACAAAGAGTTATTACTTTTAGTGAATTGACCTGAGCTGAGTTACTCATTTGGTCTCATATAAGCCACATGTGAGGATTTGAGGAAAAAATTGAATCCATCTTAAAGCTATGAAAAAGACTATTAAAAAGATTCTTTGAAATAGAGATTTTTCTAAAGGCTATATGCTATGAAAGAATAACAGCAGGTAAAGGGACAAAAATTGGAAGGGTTTTGCCACTTCTTTTGACTAAGCAGAATCACAGAATAAGCTGAGTTGGAAGGGACCCATCAGGATCATTGAGTCCTACTCCTGGCCCTGCACAGGACCATCCCCAAGAGTCACACAATGTGCCTGAGAGTGTTGTCCAAATGCTTCTTGAACTCTCTTAGTCTTGATCCCTGGGGGGCCTGTTCTAGTGCTCAATCACCTTCTGGGTGAAGAATCTTTTCCTAATACCCATCCTAACCCTCCCCTGACACAACTTCAGGCCATTCCCTCGAGTCCTGTCATTGGGCACCACAGAGCCAGTTCCTCCTCTTCCCCTCACAAGAAGTTGCAGACTGTAATGAGGTCTCCCCCCAGTCTCCTCTTCTCCAGGCTGAACAGACCAAGTGCCCCCAGCCACTCCTCACACAGCTTCCCCTCAAGGCCCTTCACCATCTTTGCTGGCCTCCTTTGGATACTTTCTCATAACTTTACATCCTTATGTTGTAGCTCCCAAAACTGCCCCCCGCACTCGAGGTGAGGCTGCCCCAGTTCAGAGCAGAGCAGGACCATCCCCTCCCTTGCCTGGCTGGTGATGCTGAGCCTGATGCCTCCCAGGACAGGGTTGACCTTCCTTGGCTGCCAGGGCAGTTCTGACTCATATTCAATTTGCCATTGATCAGGATTCTCAGATCTCTTTCTGTGTTGCAACTCTTCAGCCTCTCATTCCCCAGTCTGTACATCCAGGGCTGCCCAGTCCCAGGTGCAGGATCTGACACTTGTCTTTGTTAAAAGTCATAGAATTGGTGATTGCCCAGTCCTCTAGCCTGTCACAGTCTCTCTGCAGGGCCTCCCTGACCTCACAGGAGTCCACAGCTCCTCCCAGTTTTGTATCATTTGCAAACTTGCTCAGTATCCCTTCCAGTCCTGCATCCAAGTCATTTATGAAGATATTGAAGAGCACAGGCCCAAGGATGGAGCCCTGTGGAACCCCACTAGTGACAGGTCACCAGTCTGATGTCTGATGTCACTGTAACCCCTTTTTCCTCACCTCATGAGCTAGTTGCTCACCCATCACATGATATGTTTGTCCAGCTAAGTGCTGGACATTTTGTCCAGAAGGATCCTGTGAGAGACAGTATCAAAAGCTATACTGAAATCCAAAAAGATTACATCAACTTTCTTCCCTTGGTCAACTGGGTGAGCCATCTTGTCATCAAAAGAAATCAGATTTGAATAAAAAAGTACATCAAAACCTTCATCATTCTGACGGCAGATATGAGTATGTACGTTGTAAATACTTGGCTTGCATACACACTGTGTGGATTTAAGTCAACTGAGATGACATTTAGAGAACTGGGCTTGGGAGATTTCGGCTGGTGTGGGGCTCACCATTCCTGGCACAGTGATCTTGTGGGATCTGCTGCCTTTGCTGCAATGTGACATGCTTACCCCACCTGTCCTGATAATTATATTTTTACATTGCTAAGATAATTTGAATTGTAGGTAACCCAATATCGTCTGGCTTCTTAAAGATTGCTTGACATCTGTAGTCAGAGATTAAAATATTGTGAGGTGCAGAGTTTCTTGGCAGTAAGCTACAGCTACTGTGTACTTGGACATTAGCCAAAGTCTTTAATCAGATCGATATATGGGATCCCATACAGTCATATATGGGATTCATCAGAGAAATGCAGGCACTTATTGTTGATAATCATCTACACTGCAAGAATCATCCTACACTCCCTTCAAGCTAAGAAATAATCACTACCAGGACACAGTGACTCTCACCCTAAGTGGATGTATAAGAGAGGTCTGATAAATCTTCAAAAATGCTCAGCCCCCTTCCAACTGTGAAAGGAGCTCATCTTGTCATAAAACTTCTAAAGTTAAGTAAAATGTATCCTACCTCTGGCATCCAATTTATTATGGTCTTTTTAATGGGATGTGATATTACAGATTTACAGAATACTTCCTAAGGGATTACTTTATAACGTTACATATTTTATTTATACCTCTTAGCAGAGGTATAGCCTACTATTACTTACAGAAGACCATGATGGGCCTTTTTTCATGGGCAGGAAAGAGCAGAAGCATTTAAAAGTGCCTAGTAGGTGCTAGCTAGTGTATTCTGACAGGTAAGAACTTCCTTGTAGATAAATGCCAGAGCCATGAGTTATAGTAAGTTTCAGTTCTATAAAGTAGGATAAAACAAACTTTTACATTATTCTTCATATTGTCCTTTCCCAAGCTAAATGCCTTCCAAGCTTTTGGCTTACACACAGAAGCCACAAAGAAATTGAGCATAAGAGCAAACAAAACATTATGCATGACTTAAATGAAAGGTCACAAAATTATTCTGAGTTTTGTTGTCTACAGAAAACTTAAATTCACTAATATTTATACTTTGACTCTTGACATCTGAGAACTTTTCTGGCAGGCAGTTCTGCTTGCATAGAGACAGGACTATTATCACAGGAATCAGAAGAGAAGGTTAGAATTAGTTTTCTGGATAAACTCTCCTTCAAAAATTAAAGGTTTGGGTTTTATTTTAAGTCTGTGGCAGCAGAGAAATTAGTGATTCAGATGCCAAAAAGAGAAATCCTCAAGAGAAGACCTAGGATTTATTTATCTCAACATTTTAATTAATTCTTCTCAGAAAGAACAAATCACAAAGCAAAACAGGTGACAACTCTGGCTTATTCTGCAAGGATAAAATCTCCTTTTATAAAACGAGAAATTTGTTTATTGCATTCAAAGCTTGTCTGTAGCAGTGACCTGAACCTGAGACAGTTTTATGCCCCTATATCAAGTGTAAAGTTAGATCCAATGGTTGCACCTGTGTCCTTTAAGTCAAAAACAAACATTGAGGGGTTTGGGAAAAGATCCAAACCACGGAGGGGTTTCCATCTTAGCAGATGACTTTTTAGATGGTGTGGTTATAGATCAGGAGTGGAATATACAAAAATAAGTTATTGTACCTCACATGTAGGGTGCCAAATGTTTATCCTCTACCTTTCATTTTCTGTAAAGCTGGAATCGTTTTTTAAGGAAGGAATGTCAATAACCTACATTACATTAAAAGTTTTGTTGCATTTTTTTCTTTAAGTTTTCCAGACTTTTAAAAAAATTTTTTTGGTTACCTCTAAAGACTGATGTCTCAGAGAATCAAGCTGATCTTTCCTGACTCCCCATGACTTCATCAGAGTTTCTCCAGCTAAGCAATGCCCTTAAGTGTTATTTTTTTTATATCTTTTATGTTTCTGTTTTCTATACAGTCCTGCTTGTAAAAAATAAGTCAAATATTTCCTCTTTGGCTCTAATAAAAACGACATTAAGTGATGAAATACACTGAAATATGTCCAGTCTCTGAATCCAAAATGTAACTCACAATATCTATCAGTTGCTGCACACTATCCATGCAGGTTACTTTAAAATAATTCTATAAACATATTCGGAGCCACAATGACATACCCAACAAACGAAAACTGTTTACAAATTCACACAAAATCAATATGTTTTGCTTCTAAGTGTTTGAAGTACCATTCGTGTTCCTTTTGCAGAAAATAATTTCTTCATTTTTTCTTGATTTCCTTTACAGCTCTATCCTGGATTCATATATTTTCAAATATTAAGAAATACAGTGAAATTCATGACAAAACTTTGAATATTTTCCACTAATATAATTCCAGGTACTGCTCAATGCTGCTAAAACCTGTTCTAAGGTTTGTCCAAGATCATGACTTGTAGGCCTTTTGACACTGACCCCCTTTTGAAAGTGGATCTCACAGTGTCTTTGTGGAGATAGCAGAATACATTTATGGAACTGTCCGTGAGGTGCAGGGTCTGCATGTTGTGAAATAGGAGAGATTGGTAAAATAAGGATGAGAACTAGATTCCAAGATATCCTTACTTTAAGGAGCTGTCAAGAGCAGCTTGTGGATTTTCTAGATATCTCTGTGTTTTGTGGAAAAAGGGGTTTTTTTTATAAAGTGTTGGGGTGAACTGGGAAGATTTATTGTGTATCTTCTTCTCTTTCGGTGATTATCCACAAGATTTTTCCTAGCCTAACTCTTCAGTGCCTTTTCTCCTAAAATATTTTAAGGATTTTCAAAACAAGACAAGCAGAAAAAACCCACAGTTGTTTGTGGCTGAAATTTATAAATGACAGGATAGGGAGTTTGATAAATCAGTAATCAGCAGAGATCCTCTTACTGGTCCAGACACAGGCAAAAAATATGTGGAAAGTTAGAAAATATGTGTTTTATCAGATCTTTCATAATTATATACGGGAAAATAATATGTAAGTTTTAGGCACTCTTTCAAAACTGGACAATTATCAATTGCTCCTACATTATCTTTAATAGTTCAAACAGAAGCGTGTTCACTGAAAGACTCCACTATTTGCATGTTAAAAGGACTGCTGGTATAAAATGAGCTGTTCTCTACACTTCATTTCTCAATAAAATGGGAAATACGGTCTTTGAATGGCTGGCTGATTCAAAAGAGCATGCAATTATTTTAAAAAATAAGAGTCCATAGGGAGAGTGTATTAGCACGATCTAACCAAACAGGACAATATGCTGTTGATTTTTGACCTTCTAATGTTCCAGGTTGTCAGAAACTTTTGAAGTGACCTTTTATGCCGTAAAATATTTGCCATTTCTTGTGTCAGCCTCTGATTTTCCTTACCACGTGAGTCAGCACAACTGCTGTTAATGTAAACTTTTCACCTGAGCAATTGATTTATGCACATGCCTGCATACACACACACAGAGTAGCAATTGTTTGCCAATATTGAGAGAATGAGAAGTGTATTTTGTAACAGATTACAAGTCTCTGCTCCTCTTCATCATTCAAACTCACATTTGAAAAATATTTGCATTTCAGACATAAAGAGAAAACATTCCTCAAAGTTCAAAAGCAACACCCTAATATTTCCCTACTATATTTCTAATGTACTTAGAAGACAGGCATTTCCTTTCCAAATTGAATAAGATCTTATGGTAAATGTACAGTTGTCTCTAGAAATGTGTATTATTTACCTTGATTTCTTCACTATACAAATAAAACTTTCAGCCTTTCAATTTCTGGCCTCTGGAGATATTTCAATCATTAATAAATTGCTTTCAGAGGCCTCTCACATTAATTCTTTGAGGCAAAAGAAGTTGGAAGGGTATGGGATAAAGAATTTAAATTAGGCCTCTGACAGATTTGCAGAGGCAATTTAAAACCATATTGCAAGGCTCCAGCTTCACATGTCCACTCCTGTGAGAGGTATTCAATCCAATTGAACCAGGATGAAGGCATTCCAAATTCAAAGATCTTATTTTGCTATGTGACAGCCTAGAATCTTACTCTAACCCCTTCTCTATGCAACCTTCCCCTAACCCCTTCTTTACGTAAACTTCCCTACTCCACAGAGGTTCAGCTGCTTGAGACCAAGGGTTCAAAGCCCCAGTTGCTATGGTTCAGTTGAATACCGTTGGCTTGGACTGATGAGAAATTTACAAAGTTGTGAGACATTGTTGCAGAAAGATCACGAGTCATGCAAGGTCAGAACGGTACAATTATAAAAAAAGGCACATCAGAGACTAGAAGTGTTTTTCATTCCCCATGTCCGTGCGAGTGTTACTGGCATTATCCAGGAAGAAATAAGACCTTTTCAGAGGTGGTTGCCAGGTAAGAGATCAGGTAAAACCTAAATTAATTCTAAATTTAGACTGCAAAGTTGTGATGAACTGCTATCCATGAATATCTTAAGTGCTGCACAACGTCTCCTTACCTGCAGGGCTGCATGCACCAGGATCCTGGTCTTTTTATTCTGTAAATATGGTCCTTTTTGGAAAATAACAACTATTCCTCATACCAGATTTATACTTCATGAAAATATGTTTACTGAGGAAGTCTGCTGCAAAGAAGAGTAGTGCGAATGATGGACTGCTCAGTGTTGCCCCAAGACTCAACACAGAACACACAGTGGAATCACAAAGGAGTTCTGGATTTCTGAGTCCACGGTGATAGAGGTGAGAGACTGAAGAGCTGAGGAGAACAAAACTCTCCCCATCCTGGATGGCAAAACAGGGAAAACACGCCTCTTCAGTCAACTAAATTGGCTGTGGCAGAAATCAGAGCCTCAGGCAGGGGGCAGGAGTGGGGGAAGGTGGGAGGGGTGGGAACAGAGAGGGGTGTGCCAGGACCTGAATAGATACAACTGAAAGGATTGGGGAAAAAATGAGGCAAAAGGGTCAGAATAAATCAAGGAAGATTTTACATTTGATTGAAGACATACTGAATTCCTGGTTAGAGAGATCATGGATGTGCTAACATACCATGCTGGGCTTCCATACATGAGTCAAATTTTATGCGATCCCTTAATCCTTTAAAAAGTTTTTCTATACATCTGAGACAAAATGGGAAGGTCTATCCAAACAACATTTGGTCCTGCTAGAAGTGTCTCAGTGATGGAGGCTGAGAGCCTGACAGAACCTCTGTTTCACACAAACACAAGAATTCACCAAATACAACACTAGTGACTAAACGTAAAAAGCCAAGGTAACCCAAGCATTGCAAATTAAATATTTTCTACTAAAAAAATTATTTTCAAATTTTTGAGTCAAAAAAATCTTCACATCTGTCAACCAGAAATTCTACAGACAGAGAATAACAACATGAAAGACTCATTATAATAAGTTTTACTTCTTGAAGAGGGTTCATAAGTCAAGGGTAGTGTCAGAGGACTGTGTATATTGTATGATTCTGGAACTGAAGAGAGAAAAAGTAATGAATAATTGTTATATACAAAGGCCAGAGGATTTGATTTTAATTATGCATTATTGCTAGCTGTGCTAACATGTGTTTGTGCATATGCCACTGTACACAGTGAAAAATACAAAAGTCCCAATGGGTGATTTAAATATATGTCCACTTCCACAGAAAAGTAAGAGGAAGACTTTAGTTAGTTAGTTAGTTAGTTAGTTAGTTCTAGACAAATGCAGGATCAGTGCTCCATAAGCCATTTCTGACAGGAATTTATTCAAGCTGTTCCTAAAAATTTCAGTTTCCACATTTCCTAGCATTTATCATATTCTATTCCAGAAAGTTTTCCTGATGTCTGGTATAAATCTCACTTGCTACAGATTAAACCCTTTAGTCTCACAGCTGGATTTTCTCTTTTACCACACAGCTCTTTCCCACAAGCTGAAACTGGAGCCACTAGTCTCACCTTTCTGTATTACAACTTCTTCAGTCTGTCTAGTAGGTCAGACCAGTGTTGTTTCTTGTCATCTTTTCCATGCTCTCTCAATGGCTCATTTCTTGCTTAGAGCAGAGCACCAAAGTCTGTACAAAATATTCTTACTGAAGTCTTATCTGTCAGTAGTGCCTCGAGCAGAAAGCCTGCTTGACACATTGACAGTACCTCTGTGCCTGTTTACCACACTGTAACACTGTTCAGTCATGTTTAGTTTGGATCCATTTTAATCTCCAGACCTGCTTTTACAGTTTTGTTGCTCAGACATATAATTCTTATTCTACAATATTGGACTTGGTTGTCCCTATCTGTATGTAAATCCTGGTGTTTCTCCTTGATTAATTACTTTTTTTCTTTCTATGCATATTTGAAGTTCCTCCAAGTTTGATGCCATCTCAGATTTAAGCAATACTTTCTTCCTTGTATATATATGTATATATANAAAGTAATAACATGTACATTATGAATTATTACCTAATCCAGAAAATTTTAAATGAACTATTTATATGACTAAGGACTACCTAAACAAGGATTCTGCCAAATCAGGACTTCAATTTGGGTATCTTGTAACTTCAAGTTCCTCAAAATGCTTTTATCCCCATTTTAGAGAGCAGAGGCAAGGTATTACATACATTACTGATTTACAATACTACTTTCCCAAGATTTTTAAATTTTATTTAGGATTAAACCACCCATGCATTTCATACCACAAGAGTGTACAAAGTATCAGAATATTTCAGCTGTAATGAAAGTAAGAAAAATTATGTGTTTATGGGTTAGCATTATTATCTAAATTAGCTGGGAGCTGACACTGAACAGATATATTGAAAGAACAGAATAATTTTTTATCATATATCTGCTATACCTGGAAGGAATTTTTTCATTTTTTGCTCCTCAGCTACAGGATTAGCAGGCATTTCCAGATAATAACTCCTTGCAATATTTACAAATTAGAACATGAATAATTGAAAGTGTTTGGACGTGACTATTCACTGGAGAAATCGTATAGAATTTATTCAATCATCTGCAGTGAAATATATTTCCTTCATGTGCTGCATAAATATTTGATTAACCACGGTGCAAAACATTAGTAAAGCATCTTCTCAGCATGAGACTGAAACCTGCTTGACACCAGTAAACAGAAGGAATAAACTCTGCCTGGTGGGAAATGCTCAAAAATTTCAGTCTTTGATATTCTGATCTATTGAGTTGAAAAGAATAATGAAATAAGCATTTAGGATGATGGAACTGAAATGAAAAGGAGTAGGCACTTGCATTCACATGTTAAGGTGAGGTGTAAAGTCTAGTGTTTTGTCATGGTATAGTTTATCTGGAATTCACGTTTCCTTTTCAAGTTTCTGAATCACCAGTTTACCTGAAAAAAACCAAACAAAAAACAACTCAAAAAACCAAATCAAAATAAAACCCACAACAAAACAAACAAATAGACAAAACCAGCCCTGTATGGTTTGTAGAGGAGATGTGGGTAGTCTCTATTAACATGTGTTGTTCATAAGGGCCTTTAAGTGGCAAGGGGACTTCTTAAAATATGGGTTACCTCTCTTACTTACCCATACTTCAAGTATGGGTAATTTTATCGGTACATAGGGAAAAAAATCATCAAACCTTTGACCATTTCTAATACTGAAGTAAATATGTCATTTTTTGGGGAAAAGTGCAAAGTCACTCCAGCTTTTTCAGTTTAATTTCTAGAAATAACAAACACTAAGAATAGTTTTGAAAAATATGCTTCAGTGTTATCCATGAAAAAAAATGAAATAGAAAAAACCAGCAAAACTATTTCTTAGTGACTTTCACCCCAGTATTTCAGACTAAAGATTCTGAGAGGTGAGGTGGCTCCGGGAAATCATGAAAGTCTGAAAAAACAAAGCAATACTGTGAGTACATTGACATTTCCTGCTGATCATTGCCACAGCTTTGAGTCCTGTTATCTCCATGGTGTTCCACTATAAACCTAGGAGACTATGTTTATATATTTGTCAAAATGGAGCTCCTGAATTTGGAAACACGGGACAACAGAGACGAGCAAATTTTCTGCTAAAAGCAATTCTTTAAGAAGCACACAGTATTCACATTAGTGCTATTAGGATTTTGACCATTAACAGATATGGTGAGATTATGGCACTATATATGTGCCAGGGGAACATCACATTACTCAGACATTCTTTCTTGTTGCACTCTAACTCAAATCAATGTTCAAGACCCATATAAAATACATCTTTCAATGTTTCTCCTCCCTATATTAAATGGAAAATAAAATTTAAAAAAAAGGCAATTTTACCTAATACAAACTAGGTTCTTTGTCATATGAAATTTCACCTCTTCATGAAACTGGCAAAGTAAAAGCTCATCATTTTTCAGTATTTGTCCTTATTCTCTCATTATTATTGAGCTATAGTCACTTAATTATCTAATGGAACACAATCCAATCGAATGCAGTATTTAATATATTTTGTTATATTGCCAAAAATATCAAATTTATGGAATAAATTGAACCAGTTGAATTAGCTCATTTGTTTTAAGAAGGTTATATGTTTCAATATGGTATTCTGTGTAACTTATTACACTGAATTATTCATTCATCAATTAAATCACAATAAAATTAGAAATGAGAATCAAAGGGTGAAAGAAGACTAAATTATCTTCCCAAGGTTTTTCTCCAGTGTTTACAGAGTCACAAAAGAGCTGAGAATGAAGAATTGTGGCTGAAGCAAGGAGACTTTCCTTTCTGATTTTTGCTCACCTAAAGTGCTGTTATTCAGTAGGCCTATTCCAATTGTATTTTGTGGTTATTATCCCAAGTGATCCTGGTGCTTTTGTACAATGTAGGATTGCACCTCTAACTTGATGTCGTATGAATAAATGTTAAAATACTTAGGATGGTTAAAAATTTAAAGACCTTTAGACTATGTTCAGCTATGAAATATCTCTTGATATTTATGGGATGTATTGAATAAGAAATGTTTTTTTACAGATTCTAGCCCACTGAATGTTCACGACAACAATTTGCACTTGCCTAATTTTCTTCTCTAACATATTATATTGTGATATCAAGGAAGGGACATCTTTGAAAAGGAAATAAAACAAGCATAATGTTAAAAAATCTTGTGTCCAGAATAACAGCTAGTTTTAACTACTGCAAAATGAAAAATAAATTAGAAACAATGCAAATACAACTTAGTAGAAAAAACATAAACATGAAATGTGAACAAAGCTATACTAAGATGAGGGTATTTTAAAATCAATATTTTGAAGAAGTTAAGAAAGCTGCGGTGGTTTTAAAGGGAGTCATTTCCTAATTTATCTTGAAATCCTATTTTCTACTAAAATATTTTTATTTTGTCCTCCAAAATACATTTTTAAATACCTCTCCTACATATAGCTTGAACATTCTGCCTTTTGTTTCAAAATGGAAAGAAAAACATACCCTATAATTTTAATTAAAGAAAAATTCTGAATTTGAAGTAGCTTATCTGGTACATAAATCTCTGTGGTCTTTTTGGTAGTATGTTGGCAGCATAATTGAATTCACTGGTTTATTCAGTCACTTTTATACTCTCTTGGTTTTAATTCTACTTGTTTCTTCTATTTATTTTTCTTTCAGTACATTATTTTCTGTGTCTTCTCTTCCACTGATTTCAGATCTCCCTGACCACGTTCTCACTTATGACAGTCTTTCTTCACAAGTTTAGGTTCCATATCAGAGAATACAGTGTACCATAGGCACCAGTGTTGCATGTCTGGGTAATGTGAGTTGACACGTAAAGGAGGCTGCAAGCAAAAACGTGGCAAAATGCTTATGGGCACCTGAATAGTTGATCAAAGCAGGGGTGGATTTATGGTAGCAGGTAAGCATTGCTGGAAAACTGCCTGTGCTTTTCCATGGGTTTCCCTGCCTTCATCATCCTTCCCTTCCCTCCCCAGGTTCTCACTAGTTCTGCGGCTGGGGACTTCTGGTCCACTGCTCAACAGGACCTGGCTTCTCTCTTTTATCTTCCCCTGTTATCTATTGCTCTACCTAGCACTGTGCAAGGCACCCAGCAGAGCTTCTGCAATTGCTTTCTTGAGAAAACTTCTCTTTATTCTTAGCCTTTGAAACTCTCATTTCACTA
>WEKY01042967.1:5702-26986 GCA_013390045.1 Picathartes gymnocephalus
TTTTGGTGTAAAGCCTCCTGCCTTCTTTTGGAGAAGAAGAAAAAAGACACAAATGGTATGGTGATCACTGATGTTTTAAGACCTGCCTTGTACTTGTGACTGTCTAAATCCCTAAGTGTGGATTGTGACACACTAAATAAACCCCTACAATGGGAGAAGGCTCAGTAGAGAGGGACAGGGTGATGTGCCCACAAAACTCAGGGAATAAGGTAAAGAAGCTGAGTATCCCAACAGCAAGGAGACCAGAGGGTGGCCTTTGTTTTAGATAAACAGCTATCAACAGCTGAATGGATCAGTGAGTGATGCAAATGTCTCACTGAATCAGCCAGACCAGCAGGGGGGCTGTAAATACTGCTGTCCAACACGGCTTATGAAAACTGGGTAACTCCTAGAGTAACTTGGAATGGAGTAGCAGGTTTGAACTGGCTTCACCCACGTATTCCTTCCTGGAGACTGGGGATAGTAAAGGTTACACTTTTCACACATGGAATATCTGAAAGAACCCAATAAGGGTTTATTGGGCTCTTGCAGTAGTAAAGGTGGATCATTGTTGGACAGTGAGCTAGACCAGATCCTTGAGTTAACAGAGGGATTATCAACTGAGTCCTTCTTATGCTGAGTGTTTTGTCACCTGGGATTATAAAGGGCCTCAGCAACTTTTCAGAGTTATGGAGAGAGGTTTTTGCTGGCTTGGGAAGTCACTGTAGACACCTGGTTTGTCACCTGGTTCTGTACAATGGCAGTTCTAGGGTGTGCTATGATGAAGGAAGGCAGCATGTCAGTCACCCAGTGAGATAGTCCTTGAACTTAAGTATTGCCAAGTGCAATATAGAGGTTATTTATTTAGATGACAGAATATGTAAATGTGCTTGGGGGGACTCAGTTTGTGCTGCTACCTGGCAATGTAAGTATGTGACTTCTCTCCCAAGAGTCACCATGAGGTTTCCTGACCTGGCTGCCTGTCTGTGTATAATCATTTCCATGACACCACTATTGGGAAAAAAAAAAAAAAAATCTTCTGAAAATAACAAAATAAATAGATGAGACAGGGGACAGCAATTTTTTTTTTTTTTCTGTTTCCTTTTGAAAGAAGTATCTTTTCAAGGAAATAGTTCTTTCTAGCTCCAGCCTATCAAATGGCTCCATTCAGACAGGGTTAAGAAAGATGCTGAGCCAAGTGTTTTTTCTCTAAGAAGTGTATAGGAGCCAAGGGCAGTGAGCTTTGTCTTTTTAGTATAGTAGTCTTGAGGAATAGAGTACTTTTAACCATTAAGAAGAGAATTTAGCAATTGAACACTTGGGTATCAGTTACTAGGTATTGGAGCACTTAAGTTGTGGTTACCCAGACGTATTCAATAAAGAAACCATTTCCAAAGAAGGATATTTGACCCTGTGTTGGATACTGAGCTCTCAGATTATTTGATTGAATGGTCAAACCTAATTCCTAACACACCAGAGCTGATCTATTGATTTCTATTCCAATACTTCTTTTCTTGAATAGCTTGCAACCCTGTCCAGGAGTGGCACACACAAATATATGTAGTGACTTAGGCATTGTACTGCAACTCCTTGCAGATTTTTGTAAGGACATTCGTGTAATAGACTGAACTAGACAGGTGCTGCTTTGACCAATTAGAACATGTGATTTTCTATAACAGCTGTGGCAGATACTTCATTCACCTCTCTCCCCCTTATTATATTTATTTGGTAGTTAGGGGAGGATTTGTCCTTGGAATATTGGATAGTGATGTATTTTTATCTCAGAAGAAGTCCTTTAATGAGAATAAGCTTTTAACAGAAAATCATTACTTAAACAATTTTAGAGCCTCTCGCTATCTGTTGGAATTGAAATCAATATGCCAGGACATAGACACTGAAATTAAGTGCAGACTTGATTTGAGTATCATAGAAGACTAACACTTCAGAGCTATTTAGCTAACAAACTATTTTTAACTAAATGTATTTCATTGATATTTTCATAATGTCTTTTCCATGTATTTCATTACATTTCTATATTGCCTTCACTCAGGGAAAATTTGTATTTTGCAAGCATATAACAAGATTAAACTGAAATGTTACCAAAAAAACCCCAAAACAAATAAACAAACAAAAAAACCCAAACCAAAACAAAAACCCTTAAACAACGACTTTTTCTTAAATCAACTATGGGCAACAATTAAAGTAGCACAAAATAAGCATATCATAAGATCTAATAAACGTGCCATATAAGTTACTGTGACAACTCATGTCTAGTTCACTTGCATATCCTAAGTGTTAGGCAGACGTTTTACTAAGAATTCAATTTTAAGCTTTTATGTGACATCTTAAATTTGACTGAGTGCTCCATTTGTCGCATCTTTGCACAATGTAGTTGTGAAGCCAAATTTTTCAGTTTTCTCTAAAATAGGTACAGATTTACTTGTTCTGCGTTTTTAGCAGTGGTACTCTTGCGTTATTAAAAAGTGATATAATCACATTAAGCATGATCATAAACCACAATGAACAAATTGTCACATTCCAAAACTTCATCCTGCTCAATTAAATCGTGTCACAATTTTTCCTTCTCATCACTTAAGGCAGCTTGAAATGGTTCCAACGTGAACAACCTCCAACAAAGAAGTTCTGTTCAAAAGTCAGGAAGGTGAGGTTGAGGCAGGCAAAGCTAATCAGATGGAGATATAGGAAAATGAGACTCAGGTGGGAAAATAACTTCATGTATGCATGTTTTTGGTTTTTTCGGGTTTTTTTTCAGAAAAAAAAAGATAAAACAGACTTTAATACAATTTCAGAAATATGAACTTTAATACAATACAATTTCAGAAATACCTCTGCTGTGTATTTTAAGTGATTATTTTCTTTTTTTCCCCAAAATATTATTAATGTTAGATCTGTAATTTAAGTAAGTTGCAGAAGGGATGTTTTGACTAGATTGGTTTTGGCATCAGTTTTAGTAAATTGTCATAGATTAGGTGAAAATTGCATTCTTAGTATATGAATTTTTTTTTGATAACTGAACAAAAGGTAGTTCTGAGTTTCCCGAAAGAAGTAATGGAAATTTTCACCAATAACATTTGTTATCAATATTTTACCTGGACAAAATGAGAACTCTCTTATTTAATTACTTTTTGATTATTATTTATAAAATAATTTTTACTTTTAAGGGAAAAAATCTAGATGCAGAAAATTATTTAAACTCATGGACTCTATGCCTATCACAATGCTGATTTTTGGTTTTGTTTTTTTTTTCAGACCAAAAACCTGGGAGAAAGAGTTAGTTAGGTTCTGCACATAACATTAGTTTTAGTAGGAGCTAAAATCTTCAAAATAATGAGACATCTTTTATTTTATTTTAGTATAACTTTCTTACGCTTGTGTTTGTTAATTCTGTGTTTGGACTTGTCAAAGAGTTTTATTTAACCTAGCTGATACTTAAATGTTAGCCTGTGTCTTTCATATGGCTGGTGTTTGCATTTCATAAATGCTTATTGCAGGACACACTTTAGTGCCTTGGCTGTTATTTTTATTGTAAATAACTTCAGTCAATTATCCGCAGAATAACTCAAGTTAATGTAGGAACAAGCATTTAAGTTCATGAATAATCTTGTTCTTCAAATGAGTACATGTTTAATATTTCAGAACACTGTTATAACATTTGTTACAAGCAATTCAAACCAGGCTATGAAATCAACTCCTGATAAGCACTTCATGCTAGAGAACTCATTTTAGAGGGTGTCCTCTCTTGCAAAACACTCTGTGCATCTTTCCCAGTGCTTACTTTGCACCCAGCTGCTGATGGCAGCATTCCAATGGATGTCTGAGCTGCCCTTTCTCTGCTCCACTGCCACTGCGAACGGAGCAGACTGGCTCCTCAATTCTCAGAGATAATGAAGTTATAATTGCGCCACAATTATGCTTTCAAGGACGACTCAGACCTCCTTGCAGTTACCCATCTAACCTGCCTGGAGGCTGACAAAGGTGCCCCGGGGATGCTGCAGGTGCTGTGCCTGCCCAAGCCCGCTCGGAAAGATCCCCAAGAGGCAGTGGGACTAAACTCTCCTGAGCTCGCTGCTGCGTGCCTTCTCTTGTCTTTCCAGCCATCTCTCTTCAGGTGGGGGAAATGTCACTTGGTGCTGCCAGAAGCAGGAACTTTCATCTCTAATGCTTGCTTTTTTTATATGTGGATTGCATTTCTGTCAGCCTTACAGAGTGAGCTGAAAAGCTGCATTTAAATTGTGCTTGCTAGCAGAGCATCACATGTGATGCTTCTCACTTCTCAGCATAAGGGTGGTGCTGCTGATTTGCTTCTCCAGATTTCTTTTAAATTATAGGCATAATTTGCTGGGTCTGGTTGAGCTGTCATAGCCTCCACCTATCTCCATGCCCCAGAACTCACCTGTGCATCGCGGCTGGATGTATTTAAAATGCCCACCTGAAAGGAATTGGAAACGTTGTGTAACTCTGTGATGATGTGCAGGCAGACATGGTGTTATTTAAACCTCTTGGCAAAGAGAAGGGAGATGGAGAACCCTAAAATGTACTTCTATTTTGAGTTGATAAATTATATTTTAATTATAATAGTGTGCAACTTAGGAAAAAAAATCCAGAATTTAACCTGTATATTTTGGAAATGGATTTTTTTTTTTTTCTTTTGCTTGAGTTGGTGATTATCAGGAAACAAAAATACTTCATGTAGGAATCAGTTAATCAATGTTCACACTGAGTAAAATTTAGCTAGGTATTAGAACTCTAGCTGACTGAATGTGAAAGAACCTGGGTTTGGTAATAGCAGCAAGACAAGCAGCAAGCTGATTGGAAAATGATTTTTTCCCTTAAGAAAGGTAAATCTTGGTATATTAATGACATTACATTTTTTGGTTTAGTCCTATCTGCTTCTGTATTTGATGTACCTTGGGCCAAGATGGCACACTTGAATTTAGTAGTTGATGGGATTTCTAAAGTCTTCAGAAACTTAGCTGATTTAATGATAAGGATTCCCCAGTTTGTTTTGGCACTGTCACATCACATAGAAGCCACTGAAAGAGCCTTTCGCTTTGTTTAGGTAGAGTTTTGAGTAAGCACACCATTATCATAAGGTATGATGGTGTAAAAATCTTTTGATTACAGATCTTATTTGCCACAAGCACAACTTTTTTTCTAGTTATATATTTACAGCAGTTTTCTTTCACTAAATAATTAAATTATAATTTATCTTATAACAAAACAGAGACAAAAGTTGAGAATACATCTGCATTTTCTATTCAAGTCAGTTACCGTTAACTGTGAAAGGCACTAACCTAGATATAGGTCTACTGTGTACAGATTGAAGGTATCACTGATTTTAATGCCTTTTTGTCTTAATAGCTTGCAGTAAATTCTGGTAGTTACTAACGTGTATTTCCCCAGAAGGATACTCTGTGTGAGTAATAATATCTCATTTTCTCCTGAACATACTTATAGTTAAATGCATGATTTACAAATAGTCTATAAATTGAGATACATTGATTAATGTCTAAGTAATCACAGAAAGAATTGCTATCTTGCATCAAATTCAAAATATAACATCAGTGTTTCTACTGATTTGCTGATTTTCTTTTTCTTCCCAGAAAGAACAAATCATTCCTTCAAATGTAACTCTCCTGCCAGTTATTAATGCTAGCAATACCAGTTATTTTCAAAGCTAAAACTCTGACCTGAGTCTCTTCCAGAGCTCTGCTGCCTTTTCCATATTTCATGAACCCTTTTCTCTTTTTTTCTTCTTTTACCTTTTTGTTTTACAAAACTAAATTAAACCCCTTTTTCCACTTTAATAACCGCCTTTTCTCCTTACAGAAATAGTCTGCACCCTTTCCACTTGTGAATGAGAGGTTATTATTACTTTTACTGTTTTACTTTAGACAAAGCATAAGGTGTTCAGAATTACCATGCTAAGTACCCTGGGGTGGGTGTGTACAGACAGGCAAGTGCACAATTGGCAGACACACTCATAAGCCAAATGATTGTAGTCATGAAATAGCAAGGGGGGAAAGGAACATCATGCCCTGTCTTCATGCAGATAAATGCCTTTTTGTATTGCTCTGATGTTGAGATGCTTGATCCAGTGATCTGTTTTCCCTTTTGCTGGGATGGTGGACTGGGGGATTTGAAGCCTGTGTGATGCTGTCCATCCAAGAGACCCTCTTGTGATGATGTTCATGCAGCCAAATTTCTCTGTCAGGTGTCTGTCAGGCTTTTAGTCCACTGAACTGTGGGTCTCAAGCTGCATGCTGATGGATGTTGCTTTGATTGAAATTAAAAGATTGGAGGGAAAAAAAACAACATTATATTAGTTTTTCCTTTTCAAATAAAACTTTTGTAAAATCAAAGTAACTTTCAGATTTTAATTTCAAAGTTCTGGTGCATTAAAATAACATGAAATTGTGAATTGAAATAAAATGTTTTCCCTTATTAAGTCAATAACGTTTTATTGATCAAAAACATATTTTTATTTCTGAGAATATTGATTTAGTATTATGCTGAAATTCAGTGTTTGATAGGTATTGGAAATCTCTCTGTACTTTTAGTAAAATTAACCATGAAAAAGAGATGGCAGGTCTCACTGACCCCTAAAACAACTCCAATCACTCTGAACAGGCTGGCTTAACACCCTTCCTCCTTTTCATACATGTACTTTACCCCAACTTCCATTCCTAAAGCCTCTTTATTCTGTGGGTACTTGTTCCTTCTCCTAGAAAATTAGGACTGTTCTCACCAAGAAAGGGTGAAGTTTGTTTATAAGGGGACAAGGCTGTTAGTATATAGTACATGTAAGTATATCTGTGAATGTACAACACACTAATTCCATGCTAATTTTCCATGTGGACACTCTTGTTACTTAATATAATTTTGACTGGCTGTGCTGTAAATGCAAACCTTGCAGTGTGTCCTTCAATATCCTTGCCAGGCACACAAGCCCTTAAAATCCTTCACCAGAGGGGAGAAGTCACCAGAAAATAAGAGGTGGTTGCCCTGCAGTCCCCAAGAGGTCAAAACCACACCTTGGTGGGTATAATCTATGGGCTCTAACTCAGTGATGCACTATTAGGGACATAAGGCATACAGATTTGCAGGGAATCACCACTTTGACTGTATTAAGCTCCAGGAATCTTTAGTGAGGTTATTTACTCAATGGCTAAAAGTCCTTTTCATGTATCTAATCAAAGTAATGAGCATTTTGTGATATGCAATTAACTCTGCAGTTGTCCAAACATCTGGGAACAAATCTTTTGACAGCTCTGTGTGTATATATGCGTGTTTTTGTGTGCTTGTTAAACAGTATTTTTAGGTAGTTTCTATTTTTCGTTGCAGTACTTGTGCTCACCAAAACTTTGACTGCAGTCAAGAAGTTTGTATTCTTTAAGGAAAAGTATGCAGGTATTTGTCAGTAGAAATGGTCTTTGAGAAGAGAGCTTCGAGGCAGACCAGCTAGACTTACTCCCATTGCCACAACAGGTAGGCACAGTGCAAATCTTCATTTGTTTTTTTTTGTAAACAACTCTAACTATTAGGATGTAGCTTTTGATCATTGTATGTGGACGTTTCTTTCATCTATTAATTTCTGGAAATAGTTACAAGGTGTACAGCTATCGGAGAAATTTTGAACTCCAGACAATTAAGAATGCAGTGGTTTTTTCTTACTGTTATGCTACCAAATTATTTTTACATAACATTGGGTATCCTGTTAAGCATTGTTGTTTCACTTTGAGGATGCTTGGAAAACAGAACTTTCTCAGTTTTGCTTTCTGGCTCTCTCATGGTAAGGAAACGCCAAGGCCCACGGCCCTGGTAGGAGTGTTTGTTGGCATTGCCCACCTTGGATCTCCAGCACACCATTAAGAGGCCTCCTACGGAAGCCTAGGAACATGAAATCGATGAGATGAAGGTTTCAAACAAATGGCTTAGCGTTATTTTTGATTCAGCTGTGCGCAGTGGAGGTGCGTTATGCTGCAGCTCCCCGCGGGACGAGCGCCATGGGAGCCGCGAGCAGGACTGCTGTCCCGGTGAGATCACCGACGGAGCAGCAGTGATCTAAACAAAATTGGCTGGGCAGTGGCTGCTGAGGCAATAATTTCCTTTCAGGGCCATTGAACCATGGTCAAGTGGTCAGAGTATGAGCATGGAAACCAAGTGTTTTGAGTTCTGTTCCTGCTTATAGATACGTCTGGTTTGTTGCCTGCATCAACTAACTTTGCCTCACCTGAAAAACGGAGATAAAACACTGATTTCTCACTACTCTAAGGTGGCAAACTGCTATTTGGAGCAAACTTTCGTTAGATTTTTTTTTTCAACCAAAATGAGTAGTTTCTCTGGCATCTCCCAGATGATTTCAGCTGTGTATTGTTCTCTGCTCTTACACATTACGTCAATTTGAAACCTGCAAGTGGAAAAGTGGAGTAAAGGCCATGGAAATAAATGTATTTATATATTACAGCTAATAAGAAAACATTATTTCATTCATTGCTTTCACATGTGAAGATGCACGAGTGGATAGTAAAACTGGATTATTCAACCTGCTGTAACCTACCTGTTTTATCAATTTAAGTTCTTGTTCTGGAAATCATTTAGCAATGGAGATTACTCATTTTATTAGAGATGCCTAGATGGTAGGATTAATCCTTATGCTTATGAAATACTATTATTTCAAGTTTGGGTTTTTTTAATTAGATGTCTATGAAAAAGCATTCCTCTTTAACAGCATCCAGGGTCTCATAACAGGCTTTTGTATGAACTTTATATTGTATTAATCTTTAAAATAATTTCCTTCTGAAATTTATGGTTGTTAATTTACACAAACAGCATGTTTTACATTTGAAACTGTGTTAGAAGGCAAGAATAGCATTGATGGTATCTACTTTCTTTCTTGAAGTGAAAAAATCTACTTTTTTGTAAATGTGGTATAGCCAGAAATACTTCTTGGAAAGGTACATTTGCTCTCTGCTTTTAAAAAAATATTTGGGGCAGGTGTGCATTTTAGTGCCGTGTTCTATATCTATATGCTGTATTTGATCCTCCTGGATTTATGCTTACTATCAATTTTATTGAGAGGGCTGCATTAAAAAAATAATAGTTCTTAATTCACACTCTAAGCCTGAAAAAATAAGTTTCTACCAATAGCTTCTATCAACAGCTAAATTCCAAATTGGTTCAGATCAATATTTAACATACAGTCCTTTTTGTATCAATTATGACACTCTAGAAATTACTTTTTGTTGAATTACTGGGTGCTCACTACTTTTTACTCCTCTTTTTTTTGTTGTTAGGTTGAGGTAATAGAAAATATAACTGAAGTGCAAAATTCTCTTAGGAACTCCAGATGAATATTGTCTTGCCTAAGGGAACAATGAGTATTTCTGCCTCAAAACCAAAACAGCTCCTTCCCTCTGATCTTAAAGCAAAACATTAGGTTCCATCTCCTTTGTTCCTTCTATGAACTTTTTCTGTACTATTGCTGTCAAAGATCAGATGCAACTGCTTTGCCTTCAAGGTTTGTCATATGTTTAATAGGCCTTAGACTTTGTATTTAACCCTGGCATACTTGACTCCTCCATCAGTGTGCCTTCAGCTCAGGAGCTTAAAAATTTAAGGGAGCCCTGAGAGTCATTGTGTCATGCTGAGTAAGACATTTGACAATTAGAAAATAAACCAGTGGCTGACATGAACTAGGACCTCAGGTGCCACGCAGCACATGATTTTTGTTGCAAGGTTTAAAAGAATCCTGCCAAAACAGGAGAGGGAAAATGAAATCTCTCTTCAATAACTGTTGGCTTAAATCTTCTGACTCCTCTGTAGAGTATTGTGTTGTAGCACCTTCCTCGCTTTAATAAATATGTCATGATCTGAAATAGAGGATGTGTTTTGAGGCTGGGATGGTGTTGATGTAGGCAGAGTAAGGAAAGAGGTTTGGAGAGGTACTTCTGCAAGCCTGCTAGTGCTATAATCCTATTGCTGAAGAAAAAAGAAAAGAGAAAACGAAGGATATTTTTCCCGCAGCAGGTGCATAAAATAAAGAAGCCAGGAGCAGGAGTAGTTTTTGTCATCATAAATAATTTTAACTATAGCTCCACCTCTCTAAATCTACAAGCATAAAACTTTTCAAACAAGTGTGTGTATACAAACACTCACACACACACACTCTCAATATAGGTAAAATATATTTACAATTACCACAAAATTTTGTTGTTGTGATGGTATAACAAGCAGATTTTTACACCAACCATCTTGCAAAGCAGACTATTTCATTAGAGCCAAACTCCTCTCAAAGCAAAAATAATGTCTTGTCTTGTGAAAATTCTCAGGGCAGTGTACATGATTTTAATGGGTACATTATTTTAACATGGCCCTCACCATCTGCTCCACTCTCTTCACAATCAGTAAAAAACATAATGCATGACTCTATCATGAAATGAAAGATAAAACTGATAAGTGGTCCTTTTTCGATAAACTTTTAATTTCTTATGGATTTTTTTTCTTCCAAATTGTGGGAAGACTGGAGGATTGCTGTACCTGGAATGCTTTCTTTTTAGTCTTAAGGCAAATTTGAGTTGAGTCGTATTTGCTGGGTAAATTCAGATCTGTTGGCAAAATAGAGGGGTTTTTAGATAGAAAACAAAAACAAAAGGTAGTAAAATAAAAGAACTGTGCTATAGAATGAAGAATTCAAGTTCTGTGGATACAACAGGAGGGATGAGGATGATAACTGTGGTCTGTGAGAACCGAATTCTGCTCAAGCATTTTAACAGTGCTCAGCGTCTCAGCTGGCTGTGATGCAGACTATCCATGGAACTTGCTGTCGGGAAGTGTGATTCCTGATAAATGTCAGCTGTGCCTCAGGCTAGTGGGCTTTTGGTTTGTGTTTCTTCCCTCCCGAAACTGAAGTGGAGTCAGATCCAGATCAGTCAAGTCTGGTCCGTGTCCAGGTCTGTCAGGGGCGGGTCTAGGTCTGCCCCTGTGTCCGGGTAAGGCGGGGGAGCCCAAGTGCAGTCGGGTCCGTGTCCCAGTCTGCCAGGTGCACCTCTGCTCCTGTTGAGTCCAGGTCTGAGTCTCTCCCCGTGCCTGGGTCGGGTCAAGTGGAGTCACATTCAGGTCCAGGCTGCCAAGCCATGCTGTCCCTCCCCTATGCCAGCTGCTCAGGGAGAGGAGATAGGCTGTAGTGGTTTACCAGCTTGAGATAAGGCCATTTACTGAAACAAAAGCTAAGTTTACTCATGTACCAGCAAGGAAAAAGGAAGATTTTCTTCTCCATTACCCATCAACAAGCAATGTGCAGCCACTTCCAGGGAAGCAGGTCTGCAGAAGGGAGTTATTTTACATAAGAAATGTCCTCCCTCCCTCCCTCCCTCCTCTTTTTCCTCGTTTTTATACCTGAGCTGCCATCATATGGTATGGAATATCCCTTAGCTTTTCTCCTGGCGAAAAGGATCCTCGTAGTAACTTCATTCCCCTGGATCATAGGGAGCTTGGGAAAGGTACTGTCTTCAGCATTTCACTGGAGATTATGCTACAAATCCTTAACAAATTGCAAATAAAGATGTAAATTAGGCATTTCTTACCCATGGAACACGCTAAGGACTGTGTCCAGAGTGGCATCAACATGTTTGGCATTGAAGTTTGAGAGTTTGTGTCTAAGCTTTTGGGGTAAATGTGTGCTGGGAATGTAAATATGAAAAGGTGAAGAAATTTGCTTTTGAAGGAAAAAAAAAAAGGAATGGATTTGTTTGGGAACCTGACTCTTTGTAAACATCCATACAGTCTGTCTGTGTGCACATGAGCTTAGGGAATCAAATATTTCTCCAATGAGCTGAGTTTCTTGCTTGTGAAAGCACTGCAGAATTGAGTTGTAGGAACATACGACCGTTATTTGCACAAAAGTTCAAGAATATGAAGAGATTAGGTTGAGGTCCAGGACAGTGTGATTGTTTAGTTTGAAAAGAAAAAAGAAGTATGGAAATAGGAGATGTAACCTGTAGAATTCCAACTGCCAACCGCTGCTTTAATATAGACTTTTGTATTCATGCTTCTGTCCAAAACTCAATATATGCACTTAGAAAATATTTTCTTTGAAACAAACCACTATAGGGTGGGTTTGTTGACAGTTGTTTGTTTGTGTTTTCTTAACTCTCCTGTTCTTTGTTAATGTATTGACATAAAATAACACCCTTTAAATACTTTTTTAAAAATATGGGTGGCCAGAAGAGGACAACAGAGCTGGTGAAGGGTCTGGAGCACAAGTCCAGCAAGGAGGAGCTTGCAGGTGTTGAGCCTGGAGGAAAGGGGGATCAGTGGACACCACACTGCTCTCTACAATTACCTGAAAGGAGCTTGTAGCTGGGTGGATGTCATCCTCTTCTCCCAGGCACCCAGGGGCAGGATGAGAGGAAATGGCCTCAGCTGTGCCTCGGGAGGTTTAGGTTGGACCTCAGAAGGAATGTCTCCATGAAAAGGGTAGTTAAATGTTGGAATGGGCAGCCAGTCGCACAAGGAAAGGAAAGCAGCCTGGAGATGAGGCTGGCAGTAGTATGCTGATTGCCTCTCTGCAGAGGACCATATCAAAATATATGTTTCCAACAGACAGAAATGACCTTGTTTCTCACAGTCTGAATTTGGCCCACAGACTGGTTAAAGTTTGTCACTATCTAATTAAGTGGCTTAACAGAGCCACCATGAACAGGAAATTTCCAGAAACTAATTTACAATTCATTCTGACTTGAGAGTTTTGTGGGGAAGGGAGTTAAAAGTGTCATATAAACACAGTGTTGTTTTGTTAAAGGACCACACTGAAAAGGAAGGAAGGAATGAAGAAGCCCACTGAAGGGAGGGGCAAGTCACAGGTTCATACTGAGGAATTTTTAAGTGTTTCATTGTGCAAGCTTACAGTTCTTGTTTATGCATGACTTTTGACTCATTAAATATATTGATGTAGGTCCTCAAATATGTCTTTCATAGCCAATTTCATGAAATACACCCTCAGTAAAATCACAAGATTATTTCATCTGACTTGATAAGCCCATGTATGATTCAAGGATAGTGCATACATTGACTTCACACAAGTGGTTTATCTGTATTTGAATTGATTTTGTTGTCTGTTTAATTACCTCTATATTTTTAAGTTCTGACTATTTTTTCCTTCTTATATAAAAATATGTAAATAAGCAGTCAAAAACTGAGCATCAATAGAATCTGCTGTGAACTGCTGGAACAAAAATTTGTCACAAATCTGACTCCACTGTGAAAGGGGTGGAAATAGCACCATGGATGGATTTACAGGGTACAAATAAAAGCCTTTTATATAAGAACATCCCCAGAGACAAATGTTTTATATCCTCTCAAAGGTGCATAAATCACTGACAAATCTGTCTGGCAAGATTGTTTAGTAATTTGATTTATTAACCAAACCAATTTAACGGTTTATAGACTTGTTCATTCAAACTTGTTAGAGACATCCTCTGGATGTTTAAAATCCCAGTATCTATGTGTGTGTGCCACTAAATTATAACTAAGGGTATCGTCAGTTTCCACTCCTCCCATTCCCTCACTCTTTATGTAGTGTGCTGAAAATGGTAATTATGTGCTATAGCATCTTCCCTGAGCATTTTGTTTTGGATATGATTCTTAAAGAACATCTCAGGGATTATGACTGTCTTAGAAACATGTCTTTATTTACGAGCAAGACGAGATTATTCTTTAAGGGTTATATTAATGTTGTTTCATTCTTCCTCTGAAATTGCTCTCTATGCCTTCTGATATCTAGAACAAACAGGTTAGTATTGCCATTTGCAGATGGACATATGTGGTCCTCTCTATCATGTAGCCTTTTCCCATCTTAATAAATCACCCCAATTTAATGAAAATTGCCTCTCTGCACTTAGGCTGCCACAAAAAAAAACCTTGCCATCCCTTTTCTGAAAGGAGGTATCCTGCCTTTTAAAATGTGGCATCAGTAGTCATGTCCACCAACAGAACGTTCCTGTCTAAATGAGATTTTATTGACCACAAGGGACTGAGAAGTGCTCTGTTATGACAGATGGAGACTCGAGCAGTTGGATATTATTGAAGAGGGAAGGGAAAGGATGAGGAAAACTGAGCTCTAAAAGTAGTCTGGACATTAAGGGGCTCTGTCAGCTGCACCTTTTTGTAGGATAGGTGACTGTAGGCATTGTAACAGAATGAATGCACATTTACATTCTTATTACTCATGTTTACAGTCACCATAATTAGGGAGGCAGGTGGAGAAGTGGGTACGTGTATATGACCACATACTCACACTTAAGGCTTGAAGTTTATCTGTGTAAACTGAGCATGCAGATAGGAATCCTTGCTCTCAAATGGTCAGTCTCTAAGAGTGCTCTCCTATGGTCGTTACCCAAAACGCTCTTTCACAACATGAGATAATGTACTGGGCTCTTTTCTTATGCTATTAAAATGCATAGATCTTAATTCCTGTTTGTCTTGTAAATGATATTCAGTGCATTAGTACTCCAGGTAGAAATGGTTATTAACATCTCTCTTACTGGAGAATTGTTAGCCTGCCAGGCTGAGGCCCTCCCTAGACAAAAATATCTTGATAATGCAGAAAATTCAGTCAAATTGATTATAAAAATAAAACTGACACAAGAGCAACAAGAAATTAGAAATTAAAAAGATGAAAAAATTCTTCAGCATGTTTTATGGATTGGGCGAAGATATTTGCACAACCATGTATATGGTTTGCAATTCTGGTTCCTTTGTTATTGTTTTCCATGGTGTAACTTAGTATGTGACCAAGAAGGAAAAGTTGACTTTTGTGGACTTTGTTTCATAAGCTACTATTTGCTCTAAATTAAGGAGTTAGTGCAGAACTAGGATAAAATGTGTAATGTTTTGTGGCCTCATAGGAACTGAGTGGAAAGCTGTAAGAAAGAGGGTGAATTAAGATTTGCATCTAATAAATCTTCTCTAAATTAATCACAGGCATTAATTAATAGATGGCAAAGTATATCTTCCCATTAACGAATAAGAAAAATGCCTTATATCATCATGCACTCAGGATAATAAGGAAGACAGTGATGTTAACAGAAGGCTTTTTCCTCTGCCATGAATTTGGGAAATCCTCTCCCTATTTTGCCACCCACTCTCTAGAAGTGCTGTGACTGTGGCTGGCAGAAGGAAAAGCAAACACTGCCGAGCCAGCTATTCGCAGCTGTATCTGTGTCTCAGCTGTGCCCATCCATCTGCAGTCGTTGCCATCTGCCAATTGCTTTAGCTGGGGAGCATCTGGAAGGCGAGCCATTTTAAAGAGAAGCTGCTGCTCAGCAAAGAAATCATTTCCTCCTTTTTCTTTTTAATCTTACTTGCTTCTCTTCCCTTTCTCATGACTTGTGTGCGTGGCAGGAGATGTGCACCAGTAATGTACTGAGAAACAGAGTGCTCCCTCCAGTATCCCACAGAAAAAGGAGACTACTCAGAGTATCTGTGATGAGGACAGCACAACGAGATGTTCCTGTCTTCAACATTTTAATCTATGGGTAGATTCCTTGTAGGAATTCTGTGTTATGTAAGTTCTACAGGAGAAGACAGGTCCATTTGTGTGCGCTTCCCTATATTTCTGAAAAATTATCAGATAATTAATAATTTTTATAGATTTGGCTTCTAGGGCCTTAGTTTTAACAATCTGGCTCTTCTGTCTTGTTTTCAGTTAAAAAAAAATATGGACAGATAAATGTGCTCTGATCATCTCTTACATTTGTGCATATAATAACGCAGAAGGACTTAGTAAACAAGAATGCTCATTGCTTCATAAGTTTGTGTAAAAACCTCAAAAGAGTCATGCATAAAGGATAAACTGAAGCAGAACTGGAAATCTGAGAACTCTTTGCAAAGAATGATAATCCAGCTTACTTATATTGCTATTGTTTGTATCCATACTGAAAAGCTGAAGGTACATTTTCCTGGGTATGTTTGGTGCTGTTGCTTTGTGGAGCTTTTTAATTTTTTGATGAATTGAAAAGAAACTGAAAGTGGGACTCCTGGCTTGGGGTGAATTTTACCTTGTGCAAGACATGTTTTACTTTTTTAATACCAAAAACCTTGGATAACAAAATTATCCGTGCTCATGGAAAATCTGAAGTCTCTTTTTTCATTCGATTTTGTTTTTTACCCTCAAAATAACCCCCTTCTAAAACTACTGACCTGCAAAAACTAAGTAGTAAAAATCTATTCTCCACTCCCCCAATGCTAATCCCTTGTTAGAATCAAAGCTAGGACTTAACAGTGAAACAGGCAAGAGAGCTGTTTAGATTTTTGCAAGCAACAGGAAACAAATGCTCTAAAATGGCTGCTTACTTCTTTGCATCCAGATCTTACCCAGGCTCTGTTTGAGGCACTGCCAGTGTGTCACTTTCACAAGGCACCTACATCAGCAGCTTTTAAGCAGGAGAAAGGGTTTTGTCAGAATAAAAGAAAAATATTGGAAACTTCTATCAACTTTATTTTCTGCCTCTGTGGGTTTCCCTCAGTTGGAATCCTCACTATTTTCTTTTTTTAAAAAAAAGCTCCAGTAAAATTCTTCTCGCTTGTGCATTAGTGTCTTATTTACCGTTTGTTCTGAGCAGGAGGTTGTAATTTCTACATTTTTCTTGTTTGGTTTGTTTTTGGGTTCTTTTGGTTTTTGTTTGTGGTTTTGTTGGGTTTTTTTTTCAGTCCTCCAGTCTTGTGCTTTGAAAACTAACTTCTCCTTTTCTATTCCCTTTGTGTTGGTGCAATAAGCATTTATTTCTGGCAACTGGTTTTGTAGGACTCTGGTCCTTGGCTGTGAATGTTGGATTCTTACCAATTGTTCCTGTTCTGGGCCTGGTAGCTTTAGCCCATTAATCTAATGTTCTATAACTTCCTGCTGCTAATCCTGGTTGTTGGGCCCCGTGTTCATTATCTTGCTCCTGACTCCCATGTATGACATGGAGTGTGAAATAATCTGTAATGACAGGGTACATGGAAGCACAGCTTTGCTCCCCAGGCAGCCTTCCTGGCTTCTGCAGGGCCACTTGTGCTCCAAGGACTGATCAGCGAGGGTAAAACCTGTCCTATGCAAATGATAACACTTGTTAGCGTCCAAACTTGTTGGGTTTTTTTTTATTTTCCCTCTTGCTGAATAAAAGCACTGAGCCAGTGTCAGCATCTGATGGGCTGCCAGCATGAGGCTTGGCCCACGATTAAGTGGAAAAGAGCAGGTCAAGTTGCAGACAGCCTCCTTTTCTGAACCCAAGATCAAGGCATTTTTGTTGTCCTTGTGATTTGAATGCAGAGTGCCTCATGGCTAACGACTGACGCTAACAGCTTAAAAAGGGCAAGAATTCCCAAGTATTTTTCCACCTTTTAAGAGCTAAAATATCAAGACAAAAATGCTCCAGAATGATACTAAGGGTAGCATCTTTACTATTTAAAGCTCTAGGTGGGTCTAAATCCTCCCTGAGTTCATAAACTCACCCCGTCATTGTAACTTCGGAATTAACTCCAAGGAGCTCTAGATTAGTCTTTCATGTTAGCCTTAGCCCCTGGTGAATATGGGACTCTTTCATGGATGTCTAACTGTGTGACGAAGGGAAAAGCAACTCCAATATTTTAGATCTGGGAACAGCCAGGGTGATTGGCTGTGCAATGCTCCTTTTCACGGAGCACCCAAACCTTCAGCAGCTATGCAAAGCTAGGAAGCAGCCAGAAGCAGCAAGTTTTCTGTACACACCCTTTACATTTCGCACCATGTTTGTCTGCTTGTCAAGTTGTTTTTTATTTTAAATAAAGTGTCATTTCCTCATAAAAGCCAATAAGTTATTTACTTGCTGGATTAGTCCACTTCTAAACTTCGAGGCTGGAAATTATATTTAACTTAGTGCCTCTATGCGTAACCTCATTTGTGTGGTGGTCCACTACCCTAAAGAGGGAAACCTTCTGATGGGTGGTTCTGCAAAAGTTGAAGGTTACAGCAACTCATCGTGGCATTTTTGTTATGAGACCCTTTTGCTGACATTAATTCTGGCAGGTGTCTGCGACCATGCCGGGGTGACGTTTGGAGCTGATGTTCGTTAGTTGTCATTAATGGTCATTGTCTCTTGTGTATCTTCTGTGCTACTCAGTCTGTTGGGACTGTTCTCCTCATTAGACCTCTCCTGCTCAGGGGAACAGTCCCCTGAAAAGCAACTTCAATTCCCTTCCCCCAGGGCCAAGGCAAACAAAACTGACTAAAGTTAGATAAAAGATTTTAAACTTCCTATAATTTCCAACAGCTGCAGCCTTGGCTTGAGGAAGAAGGTGGCAGCATATGTAGGTGTGATAGGACCGCTGGTAATTCTTAGTGAAAATTTCTGAGCTATGCCAATCTGTATTTTTACTGCACAGTGAGGCCAAAAATGGTCAGAATATTCTGGCTGAGTCTGGACATGCACCAAGATGAATAGCAAGATTACTTTATAACTCTTGTTGCTGTTTTGTTTTGGTTTTTTTTTCCCTATGTATGTGTTAGGAGGCCCAAGAAGTCTGGGTTTAAATTATAGTAAAGATTGAGCATTGAATACTGTGCGGAAAAGAAATAAGTCATGGAAAGGAGACTGGAACTCTGCATAGGTTTCTTGGCCAATTGTAGTGTCTTTGATATGAGATGTTTTTAAGTGAGGTTTACATAAAACCTGGTCAGATAGGACAAAGGCAGCTGAAGTTGCCTTACTATAGGGGAAGGGGCTGAAGGATTTTTCTAGGTCCCTTCTAGTCTTATAACTCTTATCTGGAAAATACTTAGGAAATAAAATCACACAATCTCCCTCACTTCTCCCCTGGGCTTGTGCGGTTTTGCCTCTCCTATGAAAGTGAGCTCCAACTTGAGCCATGTTGGATCATCTCAAATGCATCTTTGCCCACTGCTATTAAAGAAGACCTTGCAGGAAAAGGCTTGAATTGTGTAGTCAGCCCCATTTGTTGGAAACACCCTCTTACCCCTCAGTGAAATTCTTACGTCCCTGCCTTAAAATACATTCTAAATAATTAATACAGTGAGTTTTGTCCAGTTTTCCCCATCCTGGCTACAAATGCTTGAGGCAAGTTAGTGCTGCAAGCTCAAATCATTAAGGACTGTGAATCTGCTGGAATAAAAATAATGATGATAATAACAAAGCAATACCCTGGTATAGGCAATCATTCCCATTCTGAGCAGTGTATTGGAAAACAGGGTGTTTGTAACTACATTTCACTGAGTTAGGTATTTTTATGTCATTCTTGGCATGAATCCTTGGAATGGTTATAGAGGATAATATGATGTGCACAATGACATGAATAGGTGTAACACTTCATTTTAGTGACACCTCATACCTACAAAATTCAGAAGGATGGATATACTAGAAGCAGCTGAAAGCAGTCTTTAAAACAACAAATGCAATGCTTTTGTTTGCAGAATTCTTTGAGTCTTGCAAGCATTAGTGAAATATTGATGTTTTTGAGAAGTGAGTTTAAATATCTTCATCTCTACGTATGAGTTACTGTGTAAGACATCTCCTTCCTGAAGCTAGAAGTAAACATTAATTAAAAATTCAACACATGCCCAAAATCTTATTTCATATGACACAGAGGCTCAATAATTTTCATTGAAAAGCAATCTATGAACAGATCTGCAGGCATTTTTATCCATGTTTACATAGGTCAGGAAGACACTGAACAGGGCAAGTTAGGATACAAGTCTATACTGTAGCATCAAGAAGATTTAATTATTTGCCATTTGTGTTTCATCATTTGCTATTGTGTTTTGCTATGCACAATGCATTTCCTATCTCTGTTAATCACTTCTTTACCAAGGGGGTGGCACAGGCTTTCTGGAGAGGTGGTAGATGGTGGCCCCATCCCTGTAAGTGTTTAGGAGAATTTGGACAATGCCCTTAGCCATGTGCTTTAACTTCTGGTCCCCTGACTCATACCAGGTGATCTCTGTAGGCCCCTTACATCTGAAATACTTTATTCTATTCTAGTCTGTCAGAGACTGAGGGAATGAGTATGTCTTTTAAAATAATAGCATTCTTAGGTGGCATTCAACTGAAAAAGTAAATCCAGCTTGCTTGAACAGGAAAGGTGACTCTGTTGCTTCGAGTAGGACCAGATTTTGAGCTCGTATTTGTGCAAGTTTGTGGGAAAATCTGCTTGAAGACTATTAACTAATCTCACGAGGTAAAAATTGAGCTGAGAAAGCTCATATTATTAAAACAAACCAAAAAGAGCTATTTCTGCGTTCCCTGCTCATTTATGTGGAATAGACCTGACATGCACATCTTACAGGAGCCTGAAGAGACTGTTTCCCATCTCCCCAGCTACTTTTTCAAAGTTATTAGCATATCACATGGTTCCTAATAAACTACGCATTTTCTTTTCTGCTGCTGATTTGGCACTTTCGTATGTGCTTTGAGAATAAAACTGATTCAATATAAAAACATATTTATTTACCCTGGCCTTTTATCTCTTCCGAACGGTCTCTGCAGGACCAGAAGCAGGAAAGTAAGTGTCCTTTTCCTCACAGATGTGCCCTGTCTGCCTGACCACTCGAGCCTCCTCATCTGCTCCATGTCCGTTTGATGTGGCCCTGAGCTCACAGACTCTCTTCTTGAGATCTCTAATCAAGGGGCTCAGAATTAAAAAAAAAAAAGGACAAACCCAAATAAATAATGCACCTCTCCCTTCTTTTCTTCTTTTACTCAGATAAGATTTGTTCAGGAGCAAACAGGGTTGCTCAGAAGCAGAGGGGTCGTTCCACTTGCAGCAGTTTTTAAACCGAGATAATTAGTGGTTCGTAACCCTATTTTGGTTTTGTTCAAGACAAAATGGGAAGATTAGGAAGGCTTTAAGCTGACCAGGCTAAACCACGAGGTGTAAAGTGGCAATCCTGTGCCCTACAGAACAGGGAGGGTGGTGTATTGCGCTAATTGCCCCCTTGCCTGACAGTTTTAATGCGCTCTGACTGGTATAGAGAGCCTCTGACAATTCCAACAGGCATCTTGTCCAATAAATATGAGTTCTTACCTTTACTCCCTTCTGAAAAACAAACAAACACTGCTTCAGCACATCTACATGCCCTTCCTCATGAGCCTGCAGAATCATGGTGGAGGTGGGATGGGGAGGAGAAGCAGAAGACGTACCTTAATTTGCACAGAAGAGATCTATGTGGAGGGTCAGTGCAGATGGACACAGACCTCGTGAAAAATAATGACAGATGTGCATCCACTCTCTATGAACCAAAATATAAGTGC
>WEKY01042973.1:0-13214 GCA_013390045.1 Picathartes gymnocephalus
TGTCTCTGAAGTGTCTCTAGGCCTGGTTTGGGTGATTCATTTCATAAATACTTCTCAAGCTTCTCCAGAAACAAGAAGTCAGAAACACCTGAGGCTACCCTGAGACACACCGAGGTGTTGGAGGTTAGGACTTTTCCTTTTGTTTTTCTTTCTCTCAGGGAATTTTGTCCCATTGCCTCTTGTTGCCTAAGAGATGATAACGACCAGTACTTAAGAGAACAAAAGATGTGGCTGCGAGGAGAAGGAGGGGGAAAGGTGCAGGTGGCTACTCTCTTAGCTGAGGGGTTTTCTGTTGGGAAGGGCAGAGATACTTTGAGATTTTGGCTGGGGGGTGAGGGGTTGGGGGCGGCTCCTTGCACTCTCTCTCTCAGGAGGCAGGTGGGGTTTGGTGCTGGACCGCTGCTGCCCAGAAGATTCACTACCATGTGGAGCTTTTGTCCTCCCATTGCTTCTCCTGCCGTGGGTGAGCTTTTGCTCCAACCTCACTGGAAAAGGCCCCTCACCATCTACTGGGGTGCCCCAGGGGAAAACNACTCTGGTGCCCCAGGGGAAAACCCAGGACCCCAAGCTCCTCCAAGGAAGCCTCTCCCAGCTGTTTGCAGGAGCCTGGCTACCGCTGCCCAGCCCTGCTGTCTTCTGCCACTACACTTCAGGTTTTTTGCTACACTTTGAGCCGAAACTCTGTATCTGCCTGAGCCCCGTGGTTTCTGCTAGAGCTGCAGAGTTTCTGCTACACTTTGATTCGCCATCCTCGGGGCTGTGCCCGCCTCTGCCATTGCAGCCGCCGCTCCGAGGTTCCTGTGCTGCCCGTTTCCCCATCCCGAGGGCACCGGGCCCGGCTGCCCCCGGGCCTTTGCCAAGGAAGCCCCTTCTCCATCTCTGCCCCGGCCCGCCCGCCATTTCCCGCCTGCAGAGAGGCGGCCGAGCCCGCGCCACAGCGCCCCCTGCAGCCGCGGGGGAGCCATCGCACCCACCCTGCCCGGCCGGGAGCCAGCAGCGCCCCCGCCGGCTGTGAGCGGAACTGCACCGCAGGGGAAGGGCGTGGCAGCCCAGAGGAGGCCGTGCTTGGGATTCTGGTTTTGTCTGGTGCTGCTGCCATTGTTGTTGTTTGTTTGCCTTGTTATACATACACATACTAGTAAAGCACTGTTATTCCTCTTCCCGTGGCTTTGCCTGAAATCCCCGTAATCTCAAAGTTATAATAATTTGGAGGGAAAGAAGTCACATTTTCCATTCCAAGGGAGGTTCCTACCTTCCTTGGCAGACACCTGTCCTTTAAATCATGACATGAGGTCTATTATTTCTGACCCAAATCTTGATGCAAGACACCTGATAAAGTATATTTCTAGCCCAAAACAACACACTGCCAAACAGCTTCACCCATAATCTCCTTGGCCAGCAAACAGCAGCTATACAGTTGCTTTTGGTAGCTGGGCTGCACAAAGATCCACAGCAGAACACTTTGGGGAGGAGTTTAACCTGAGCCACAAGCTGCAGCCGTGGGGCTGCTCACCTACACATCACATCCCTGCAGCTGCCACTGCCCACCTGCCCCAGCAGCTGGAAACTCAAAGTGCAGCGAGATTCCTTTCTCTTCTTCCCCCCCAGCAAAGAGCATGCTGGGTTACACGTGGCAGTGAGGTGCTGCCAGGAGAGCTCAGGGTACCATGACCCCAGTTTCCCTACATGTTGCTGATACAGTTGAGAGACCTTAGAGTATGAGAGAAAAACAGATTTCAAAGATAAATAATTCTTCATCTGTGTAGTGAGTTTTGACCCAGCTCAAACACATCACCAAAAAAGGACCCCTCCTCTTCCTGAATTAGGGAGTCCATAGCTCAGCCAAGGTATAGAACTGTCTTGAATAACACAAATGTGGTTCCCCTGTAAGCAGAGTATGTCAACTGGTCTCTGCCAGGACTTGCACACCTTCCCATGTTCATCCCAGCCAGACCCTTTCACCACTCCCACTATACATTTTATCTTGGATGCCAGTTTTTCCATCTAAGGTGATTAGATTGATGGTTTTCACATGCTGTTCTTCTGTAAGAGGAAAGAAAAGTAATTTCTAATGCAGGCAGGAAAATGATAAGCACTTCACTGAGTCTGTTCAGGTGAACATGAATATTTTGGGTGATTTCCTAACCCAGCTGGAGGGCTGCACAGCTGCTCAGTGACAGTATATATCCACGTAGGCAGCATTCAGGCCAGGATGTGGATTACTGGCATGGGTTGGGGGTGGTTGTTCTTCCTATGACTACAAAGGCTGCACAAGATAAGAAACCATCTTTCTGTGAGAGCTCATACAGTGTCTGCCATCACCAGTACCTGTCGTACAGGGCAGCACCTTGCAGACCTCATCTCCAGCTAATTCTACCAGATGTGGCCAGAAAAGGTCCAAAGCACTTTGAAGTGACTGGTAGCCACTGGTCCAGAGTCAGCCTCTGCAGTGTCTGTGCTAAGTACTTAAACCCTGTGAAATAAAAAAGAGCACACATCATGTCAGGAGAAAAACCATTTCAGTCTCAACAAGACCTAAGTACTTCCCTTACTAGTAATATACTGGCAGGAATTCCCTGTGCCCATATGCAGAAAGACTGGTTTGCTCCAGCATTTGAAACTTCTGTGGTTTAGGTCTAAGAACTATCCCATAGGCTTAAATTTAGGCTAACTGCCATATTCTGTTCATCTTCTACAATGATAGGGGACAGAATAGGGAGTATAATGGAACAGACTTTACAAATATGCTTGGGAAGTTACTGAATCTCACAAGCCACATATGCTCTTTTCTCTCAGGTTATTACATTAATTATCTATTACTCTCTAGATCAGATTAGTAGTAAGCAAATCCTGCACACAGCACAAAAGTAACTTGGCATTCACGCAGTTCTACATCCACGCTCATCGTCTCCAAGTCTAGATGGGAGCGAGGTCAAAGGCATCTGAGAAGACAGAGTAGGATTTTTCCCAGAGAAAACAAGCAAGTAAAATCTCTAGAAGTTCAGTATGATAACACAGTTAACAATGGTATTTACCAGCCAACTATGCTATTTCAGAAGTGGGATGTGCAGTTTTTGGCCAGAGCCCTGATGTGAACTTTATCTGCCAACATAACACGTTGACAAAGTCTAAGGAGGTTCCTCTTCCTTCCCCTAGTGTTCCAACCCAGAACGTTGCAACCAGAGACTGGCGTTGGCTCATCATCACTTCTTCACATCTGCAAGACTGTCGTATGTTGAATACTTTGTTACAAAGCAAAACTCCTTATTTCCTAAGTTTATGTTATGCTGAGAGATTTTACTAAGAAAACTGGAGGTCAACAATGAGATATTCTGAACAGGCAGCCAGCAACCACAAAATTCATGGCAAGCAAAGGAGGGCCCTGGGAGATTAGAGAGAAGATTTTGAACTCTGCTGTGCTGGGTCTCCAAAGCTTTTAGAAAAAAAAAAAATTGCAGTTTCTATAGCTACCTGCTGTAAGTAATCACACAAAGCATGTAAGTCTAGATTCTCATTCCAGTATTATTAACAACTTGAGCTCAGCAAGTCTTTGCCTGGACAATGAAGGCCTCTCCCTTCAATCAGTTATGCATGTTTAACAGAAAAATTAAAGCTTTAGCAAGTACAGGTGCATGCTGCATCTCAATGAAGCAATAACCCTCAAATTCATCAGTTCTTCACATATAAAATACAAGAGCACATGAAGATGCATTGCTGAGCCACATTGCTTTAATACTGATAGAATAAATTGACATTTATTATATCTAACATGTAAAACTCTCCCATTCCACGAGTCTCTCCTAAGAGGACAGAAGGGGAATTGCTTCTAATCCTGCCAACATCTGTTTTAAGCCTTACCTCACTCAGTCTTTGCACAACACAGGGCAATACAGAAGCACAAAGCAAACCAGCCTTGGTCATATGACAACCCTCAGTGCAATTGGATGTTTCAGTACAACTGAAGTTTCTTTCACTTTCTCAAGCCAGTTCCATGCATTGGTACACTAACTATTGCCCAAGTATGTCTTTAAGCACTAGTTTATGGCTGTACAACCATTAGCAGTTCTGACTTTCAGTTCACCTGCAGCCATCCATAGTCCCACGAAGTCAGGTCCAAACCACACAAAGCCACAGAGAGACCCAAAGTCAATTCACCTGCACAGCCACATATTGGTACAACAGCCTGGTACTAACACCAGGTTCCTACAGTTCTGAAACATTTGCCTGTTTTTCCATAACTTTTGCTTTTTTTTCCAGCAATTAACTCTCATTTCTTCATAAATAATTCAGAAATGGGACTTCCTTTCAGTCTTCCATGTGTTGGCTTGGGGCCAATACTCATGTTAGCAGAGCAAAAGGGCAAAGGAGAATCACAGAGAAGGATTATTCCCAGCCTGTCCCAAGGGCACCACAAAACCCTCCTCCAGTCTACAAAAGGAGATTAAGATTTGCTTGCAAAACATTCTACTGATTTCCATAGGTGCTGAGTTCCTGCAGGAAAAACACTGTTTCATCAGCAGATACCTGCTTTTAGTATCAGGGATTGTCAAGACTACTAGCATTCTTGAAAGGCTTCATATTTTTGCAACGGTTTGTGTCAAAAACAGACAGCACCCCACAAAAGGAGAGTTAACACCACAGGAAAAGGCTTCTCATAAGTGTAAAACAGACCACAATGGCCACTGGCACAAAACATGCAGCCTCTGCTCCCAGGACACATTATAACTTCAATATACAAATTACTCCTTTTTAGTTTCATTAGAAGGTGCAACAGTTCTGTCTTGTGTACTGGAGTTTTAGAGAGAACACTGTCCAAAACCATGATGTATTTTCTACAGGAAAAGGGAAACAAGGCAGCGGGCCCTCAGAGGAAAGAGTAAAGGCCCACTGTTCTCCAAAACCAAACACTGATGCACCAACCAAGGACTCCAAATAAAGAATCACTTTATGGAAAGAAAATTTATTTCTGCTTTAAAACTTGTGATCCATAGAAATACAATAAAATCAACACATACACAAAACTTTTTAAAAAACCAACTTTGGTTCAAAGAAATATTTAACATCTAAATCTTCTGAGGTACAAAAGGCACAAGACCAAGCACCCAAACAGAATTGCTCACAGCACTGTTTGCACCACTACTACAGAGGGAGACTGTAGGGGGGAAGGCAGGGGAAACGTGGAAATAACTGCAACCAAAACACAAGAATGTGTACAATGCCATTTACTTTCTTTCACAGGTGTTACATATTTTATTGTTCTTTTGTTGTAAAGTGCCAGGACTCTTGGAGAAAAAGATGGATCATTTCTTAGAAATGAACTGGAACAAACAACAGTAGAAAAGGAGACAGAAACAAAGGTTTGCAGCAGGCTGGAATTCAGTCAACCTCTGTTTTCCCACAACGTCTTAAGAACTCATTTCCTCTTTCATGAAACCATTTGTTTGAAACTGTGGAAACAGGGAAGTGGAATTAGTTATCACCATGTACCCAGTGTGGGTATCATCACAACCTAGATGGATATGTTAGGTAAAATCTCTCAGTTTGAGGATCTATGCTTATACTTGTCTATTCACCCAAGGGAAAATACATAGAAAGATGCACAAGGCTGGGGAAGACAGGATCTTCCCCAATGCACAATCCTGAAGCCAACACTAACAGAGCAGTGTATTCTGGGGCTGCTATCAATGACAGTCAGGATGCTCTGGCACTCCAGGGGTAATACCTTGGAGGCTAGGGGATATAGGTATGGGAATAGATGACATGAAGCTTGAGAAGCTTTCAGCAGGAAGCAGAAATTCCTAATGTCCAGACACTCCCATTTACCTACAAGGAACTCTCATCCTTATGCAGCTAGAACTGGACACACCTTTGTAGGAATAAACCTGATTCTACCCAAGCGATAATTAAGTCATTCTGATGCTGATACATTACCCAAACCCAGTGACAGTCTTACACTTCGTGCTGCCACTGACACAAAAACTCACTAGAAAAGCTATAGCTGAACAATGCAGCTGCTTAATACTTCATGAGATCAACAGCAGGAAATTTCGCTATGGCCAAATGACTCCAGGAGTTGAAATGGCAACAGCCAGGTTATTAAATGCTTTTATAAGAGGTCAGTATATCCCCAGCTTTACATACATGAGCCTTCCTTCAGGTTTTATTCCTAAAGAAGTATTACTTACCCCATTTACATCCAACTAGTACTGGACAAGCTGCATGTCTTGTTCTATAATCCCCCTCACCACTTCTGAAGAGATTGTACCAAAACACTGCTGTTCCCTGGAAAGTGAGATCAGATCTGGATTAGTCAGAACCTAGTCAGTATAACCAAGTTACAGTAAGGGGAAGGGGATGCCTATGGATTCAACCGGAAGCACTTGAGCAGGTCACCATCAACAGCACAAAATCTTAGTCCTGTTCTAGCTCAGCCATGTTCAGAGTACAGAGGAATTCTACTGAACACAAGTTTACTTTGTTAAAAACAGCTGTACAGAGAAACTGTTCACTTCATACATTACCAACAAAGGGAAATGCCCTTTAGCCTGCAAGATCACTACAGCTGCAATTAAACGCACTTGTAACATCAGCTGACTTTTACATGGAGTGTGCTGAGGGAGAGACAGTAAGTGGAGAGAGAAGGAATAAATCCAAATACATGAACAAACTTTACCTTCTTGGGCCATATTGCTGCCCCAAAATCTGGGAAAACTGTAGCTCCTCCAGCTTCTACATCACTCATCTGAGAAAACAAAGCCCACAAACTGTACATTTACAAGACTTTTTATACAGTCCCACAAGCTGAAGTGTCCCAAGGCCTGAGACTTCCACTTGCACCCCTACAAGCAGCACTGATGAGGAGGGTGCACTTCAACCAGCACAAACTGCAGAAGAAGCAGTCAGTACCTGTTGTTGAAGGATTTTATTTCAGTTGAAGGCTTTTGTCTAGATTATGTATATCTAGACATATACTGCCTAGATTTTGTATCCTCTACTTCAAATAGCCACTAGAAGTTGTGTCCCTGCAATGTTAATAAGCTCTAGCACAAGAGAGACGACTTCAGAGTAAGCTGGTTTCAAGAATTTCATTCTACTTTATGATCTAATTAGGAAGATGTGTCTGTTAAGCCACATATTTCCTCATAAATTGAAACCATGCCTTTGGAACTGAACTCATTTTCATGATTTAGTTTATGCATCTTGGTCAACCACTTCAAAAACTACACATGCTATTAGAAAGCCTCTCTTTCTGCACTTTCTATGCTGTTCACCAGCAGTCTTACGCAATTTCAAGTGCTTTAGGCAGCTCAAGCTTTAACAGCTACAGCTATGTGACTCTAAACAAAACCAGGTATCTTTATTTTGCCCATTTACACTGGAATGAATTTAACCCCACTGAATTAATCAGTAACAATGGATTTATTGTAAATTCTAGACTTGACTCAAAACCCATCAAAGCTCCTGGAAACACTCCCGTTAAAAGTAGAACGTCTTTCCACTGAATTCAGTAAGCTTTGGGTCAGACTCTAATTAAAAAAACCAAATTAGTCAGATCCAGCTCCCACCAAATTTAAACACTACTATTAATACACTCCCTAAGTCCCCACAATCCCTATTATAACTTGTATTTCTGTTTAAAACAGATGTTATTACCCCTCTGGTGTCCTCCTACTTGGTACAATAAAAGGGCATCATATGCCATAGGTGCACAGGTTTTTGCCCCTTCCAACTAGAAAGTGTGTACATGCAGCCTTGCAAGTTAATACTTGTGCATCTTAGCCACACAACCACTCTTTTTAGTAAGGATGTTGGTACATGTATGATGTTATGTGTTCTACATGGGACAAGCAAGGGCCAATTGCCTTTGACCATGTACAACTGGCAGAGAAGATGTGTATTGTTCCTTATAAATCAAAGCTCATTCAAAATTTTGAGAAGCAAACAAAAAGACTGACTCCATTTAAAATTAAAATCTCTTTGCAGCAGAATATTTCACAGCTTGAGGATTATTTCCCTCCCTGCCATATCAAGTTGAAAGTGTTTCTGGTTCTGTTTTGAGCTGCATTTCACTCTCAAAATATGATGTCATCAAATTTAAAATTCTGTGACAAAATATTTAAGTTGTATCACTCAAATCTGAAAACACAGAAGATGAGGTGATTTAAAGATACAGTGAGTATAGGCTGATAGCTAACAGTGTCAGAAGACTACTGTGAAAACAAGGCCATTATTCCCACTGGCAGCTATGTTTAGGATTCCAGTGTACATGGTCTGTGGGCTGTATAAGGCATGCAATTAATGAATCTTTCAGATCTGCACTTGTAACCCAGTTGCACCAAGTTTATCAGCTCTGCCTCCCTCCATTTGTTGAAGCAGCAGCTGTGCTGAGCAACTGAGCTACTCTGGCTTTGCCACACAGCTGAGGGAGAGGCTGACAGACCACAACATCAAGTGCTGTCAAACAGTGGTGGAAAAATATGACTATCTCACCTTAAGTGGCTGATAGTCAAGTTCTCCAACAGCACACCAACGTGAGTACCCCAAGTATTTTCCTTTGATAAATAAGCCAAATTCTCCTCTCCCCCCATGGAATCCAGTTAAGTAAAAGACTCCATAGCAGAGTGGCCAAAAGGAAAAGATGAATCCTATATTCAAATTTTCTGCTGAGTTTAAATACCACCAAAAATCTATCAATTCAAATGGGACAGCACCTGATGCTTGCAAGAATAATGAAATCTCTACTGCCAGATGCCAGGAAATCTCTACAAATAACCAACTGCACAAGCTGTAAAAAGATGCTGCTAAAGTTACACTCAATGCATAAAGGATCATCATACTTACATAGTTTAAAAAAGTGGCCACACGATTTCCAGTCCCTAACCGCTTGAAAGCATCTGGCTCATCTTTCTATAAAATTAAATGAGAATAACTGCAAATTTCGAGCTCCCAGACAGTAGACAGACAGAGGTACTTACATAGTTAAGAAACGTCGCTAGCCTATTTCCTTCCGATATGAGTGTGCTGTCAAAGGGTCGCTGCAACAGACAACAACTTTAACCTGGGTTCCAAACAGGCTCTCACCAGAGCTACATACGTGCAGCTCTGCAGAGATCCTCAAGCCAAATTTAAAGAGTTGGAATAGAAAGGGGACAACTAATACAGGGCAACATTAAAGCCATCACAAGTTGCAGCCAGGGTGCACAGCTGCATGCACAGAGCACTTGGATGCGACAAGGAGAAACTGAACTGAACAATTTTGAAGGGAGAATAGAAGCAATGCTCTCAGGGCCTGTGGCACAGATGTTATCCCAGTAAGGACAACAACAGGCTGTTATTGTTCTGGGCACTGATCCAAAGTCAACAACTGACGTGAATACAAAAAATTAATCTTCAGAGGGCTTTAGATAACACAGATTCTTATAAATGTAGCAATGCAAAGAAATACTGTCATGAGAAGATCAAGTGTATGTTTTGACAGCAGAAAAAACTATAGCGTAGTTTCAGGTGGTTGCCTGTCTAGGACTAAAGACCACATCAAAAAGATAGTCTGTAAAAAACATTGAGTTTCATTTGTTGAAGTTGAAATCACACTGATGCCAGTGTAGAAGCAGAAAGAACATCTAGAATACCAGTGTCCTTCTTGCCTTCAAAAAAATGAAATTAGCAATTTACTTACATTGCTAATAGTCAGAAAGTCATTCCAGTCAGGAGACATCAAGGTGAATTTTGACACACAAAACCAATAATGTTCAACATTTAAAGAAAACAATAAATCAGTATTGAAAAAGACTGACAGCAAGGAAAACCACAGCGATCATGTCTAAGATGGTGTAATTCAATCTATTTAAAGCATGTTTTAATAAACAAGTGGTCTTTCCTGAAATGTGTTCATAAAAACCCCAAGACTTGCATAGGCAAATCCAATCCAAAAAAGCCAACATAAAAACACTGAGATACAGGGAATTCCCTGGTTACTGCCATTGTTGTGAAACCCAGGTCCAACCATGAATTTCTGAACATCAACAGCAAAAATCTCACTTGAACAACCAATAAAATCTCCAAGTTGTAATAGGCAGCTACTGAAGTGCCTCTATTTGACAACAGCAAGGGAACAAAAAGCTTCAAGGCTGATCAGAAGCTGAGGAAACAGCAGCACCTCTATTTCAACACAAAGTCTGTGATGCACAGAGAGCCTGCAGGACCAGACCAAAACTGTGGCAACCTCTGCAACTGCCTTGCCTCAGCTGACAACTGCAGCCAAGGTTATGTTCCAAGTGGAGACCTGCTCCAGCTCCTAATCCAAAAGCAAAGTCCACAGTGGCCAATTTGATGCCTGAGGTCCTCGAGTTCAAAGACTTTGAAGAGAATTTAAGAGCATTTGCTTAACTCAGGAAACTAAGCAGACTTGAAGTTAAGAGGAAAATTCTCAGAATAGGCCAAAGTTAACAAATACAAGCTTCCATAGTGTTGAAACTTGGAATTATTTTTTTTTTTTTTTTTCAACAGCTGGGTTGCTTCAATTCTGCACTCAGTTACTGGGTTGTGTGCTCTGGCAACAGCAATCCCTCCTACCAGGTAAAACCATTGGGACAATCTGAATTATGCCAGATCCCACTGAAAAAGCACAGAAACCAAGGCATCACATGGATTTTATATTTGAAGTTACCAGTCACCATAGCTCTTCAGTATGCTTAGCACGTCCATGAACTTCTTTAGGGTCATTATTAAGAATCTGCTCTTCTTTTCTCCCACAGCAAACCGGAGCTGTTCTTTGCCAGGCAGAGCCCTCTAGTGCCTCACGAAGACCCAGCACCACCACCTGTACATCCACTAGTGCTGGAGCACCGCCCTCAACACCAACCCGGGAAACTCTTTTCAGACCCCAGTGCTGCAGCCACTCTCAGGGGTCTACCAGAAGGGCTCTACAACCCATGAGGATTTCCATTAATGTTTACTTTTCAGGAGGAAAATGGAAGGATCTCTCCTCCTCAGTCAGTTTCTGCAAAATGCTTTAAAGCACCCAGCAAAGCAGGGTTTGGACAACATCACTGAACTCAGAAGCCTAATAGAACAAGGCAGACTCATAACCTAGGGCTTGCAGACTTCAGTTTACAAATGAAACAGTGCAAAGAGCACATTCAAGTGCTGCACGACTCTTTTAGTGTCTCTGTACTGCACAAGGAATCAAGGTCCCAAAGGTAAGCAGGGAGATTTGTCCATTATTCTCTTGAGCTTTCAGCATCAGACAAGGCAGTGCAAAGGCCTTTCAGAATTCATAATCCATCCATGCAACAGGCCTACATATTAAATGCTCTAACAGAAAACACTTTCAAAACTTCTCTCAGACCAAACGTTCCCTCCTCTCCACCCCACTAAGAAATAATTGCAAGTATGATCTTACCCTAGAAAAATCGAAGTGTGGTTCGTACTGCCCTCCCATTCCGTAGTTGGCAACCTACAGCATGGAAAAAGGAAGCACAAATATCTATTGAACTGCAAGTGACTGCTGCAGAACAGAACTTGCTCTCAGAAATCCAAAGCATGCTCTGAGAAATAGCACTTTGTGGCAAGATTATTATCTACAAGTACACTTATTTATTTTTAGATTGCCAGAACTGAGGTACCCAGATGAGAAAAAACTTGAGTGCTTTTTCCCTTTTCTAGTTTGAGGGTTTGTTCTTATCACTAGAACAGCCTGTTTAACACTCAGCAGCAATGGTTTGACCACACTCTTGCTTCCTTCCCCTGAAGGAAAGGCAGATGAATGTGTGCAACTCCCTGTGGGTCCAGCCTAGGGGACAGAAGTGGACTCTGTGCCACTCATGTATGATCTGTTACATACAAATGCCTCTCCAGGATCACAGAAAATAAACTTAAAAGCACCTCTTCGCTTACTTTATGATCACATATTTAAGTACAGCCTCAGAGTAACTAAATGTGTCTCCCAGATCACTACACAATTACCTGGTTTCTATGGATGGCCTGTAATCAAGAGTATTTCAATCAGGCTCTGAAACAGGAATTCAAGAAGCATGGAGGAAGAGAACCAGTGAATGGGCTAACACACAGCTATTCTGGCAGTGCTGTACTACTGGCACTCTTCTCCCCAACAGCCATCCAGAGATCAGAATTCATATGAGACTATAGCAGGACTACAAAAAAAAAATGTTTGTGTCTTAGAAAGGTGTCTAGGACAGAGAATAAGCTTTTGCAGACTTGAAAAATAAGCAGCAGGCATTTCCCTCAGAACAAACTGGTAAATCTCAGATCCCTGCATGAAGTTATCTTCTATTGCTTTGATATCTCCACCCTTTTCTGCCTGGCATACACAGGAAAAACATCCATCTGCACCAGACCACCCTAACCAGCAGCTAATTCCACCAGGATGAAGCCTGTGCACCAACCTGCAAGAGCTCAGCTGTTTCCACTGTTAACCCTGTGATCTGCTGCATTCGCTGATTCACCTTGGCCACAACAGGGTCATCATCTTCTTCCAACCATGAGCTAAGGGAAGGATAGAAACACATTATTTTACAATACCAATCATGACACCACATTTCCCAAGGCAGGATACTTCTGCCCTTTGTCAGATGGCTAAAAGAGCCATTTTCCATGCATTTGCTGGGGAAGCTTTGGTTACATGCAAAGCAGTTCAAGTTTTCAGACATAGTAGGTAGCAAACAACAGCTCTTAAGTACAAAAACCTTAAAGCTAAACCCTTCTCTCTGCTTACCTCTTGGACACCCTGTAGCTAGCCACTGTAAGGACACCGGTTTTGGGATCACGTACTGTGGCTCGTGCCAGCTGTGGAAAAAAAAAAAAAAATCCCAAGAGGGAAGAAACATAAGCTACAGGACAGAAAATTTCTCACATCTTACTAAAAGCAACACCTGATTTGTCCAATTTCAATATCTCACTGCATGAAAGAGCTTCAACCTAGAATATGATCTGATTTCATGTTAAAACAACACTTGCAGAAACACAAGTACAACCCATCATCTGCATTTGATCCTGGAAAAAGAATCTGATGGACTGCACAAACCATGATTTTGATTAAATCCATGAGTTGCTTGCTTAACATGTTCTGAAGGCACTGTTTTTAAATAACTGGAGTCAATGTTAGCAAGAGGGAACAACAACAAAAGTTAACAACATATGAAGTCCAAGTTCCTGGCAAAGAGAAAACCATTGATAGTCCATGAATTTAATCAGCC